>JAAAKG020007411.1:0-21310 GCA_010014905.2 Druon quercuslanigerum
AAAAAGTTTCAAGAGATTAAAAATACCCTCGTCTTTTTTTTCGTCAAATCCGTACGATTTGTAAAAGAATGTCCCATTTGCAAAAATTACTTACATGATTAAAACATCTTCTCCTGACTTCAGTCTCAACTCGTAATATATATGCATTTATTTAAATCTGATAAAAAAAGTTTCTCGAAAGCATAAAGCATCAAATGAAACTATATATGTTAGTATTAGGATCCAAACATAACCTATAAAAATTATAAAATTGCTATCATCAGTTGCATGTTTTAAATGTTTTCATCGTACAACAACAAAATTTTTCTACCTATTTGGAAATGTGATTTGTCGTCTCCTAAATAGTTTAGAACTCAAAGGTCGTCTTCGTTTACTTTTTTGTAAAGTCGTTTCCCAATGAACAATGAAAAGCATATAGCCAAACGCGACGGTCAGGTATGGTTGGGAAATGGGCATGGGTTTCAATGCCGGCACTCTGGAAATTGTAGTTGGTCTCGTGACAAACAGAAAATTAAAAAAAACGTAACATTGATGATTCAGTTGCTTAAAAATTATTATAAAAGAACTATTAACAAAAGTTAAACGGACTTCTGTTTGGGTTGGATCGTACAATATTTTTAGCACACAAACAAATTTCTAAATCTATTTTAATCACGCGTGCGACGAAAAGCGACTTTGATTTTTTTATTTTTCTATTGTATACTGCGAAAGGTCCACAACAACTATGCTGACACAATAGGAATCTGCACTATCATGATATAATCCAAAATGAGCGGAAAATTTAAATATTTATTTTATGATAGTGCGTGACCTAATTAATAATCAATTGAATAGATTATGGAAACTAATAATTTTGCTACAAATTTCTGTATTTAATTTGGCAATAAAATCCTTTTTATATCTCAATTTCAGGATTACTGCTTATTTATTATTTGGTTCACGTTTTCTACATTACCAGGAAAAAGCTAAAAATATATTTCGTAACAAATGTTACAATCAAATTGTAATTTGTTCTTAACATATTTTTTTCTTCGCCGAATATTCTTTGAAAAAAATACATTTTAAATACTTAAGTTGTCTTTGGACTTACAAACGTTTTTTTTTGAAAACAAAAAAATTGTAAGATTAGGCTATTCTGAAAACTGAAAAATTAAAAAAATTATTGTTAAATGTATTCTTAATGTTTTTGAATAAAAAAATCATCACCCTCTTTTTAGAAATTACCTTATTTTATAACACATGTGTTTAATGGTTTTTATCATGTTAACTGAGTATCGTATCGTAATATTATTTA
Organism: Druon quercuslanigerum; assembly: GCA_010014905.2. NCBI lineage: Eukaryota > Metazoa > Arthropoda > Insecta > Hymenoptera > Cynipidae > Druon > Druon quercuslanigerum. The sequence goes on from JAAAKG020007411.1 coordinate 1,295, forward strand.
AAAAGTTGTAGATGTTATTTTAATAATTAGGAGATATTTTTTGATGCACTGACTTACATAGCTGGCTGTAAAATGAATATTTAAATTTAATTTTTAATCTATATGCACATATGCACATATGAACTATATGCACATATTTCATATCGAAAACTGAGAATTGGATCGGATATGATTTTTTAGATTGTAGGTATTAATTTTTAATGGTTTTCTACATATATCATTTTACAAAAATTATTTTTGTCCACAATATTAAATTAACGTATCGTGCACCAAAATTTTTCAATGATGTTTCGCTCTTTATTATTACTAATAGTAAAAGCAAATTCAAAGTTATTCGTTGAATACATTATTTTAGATTATAATTAAGACAAACTTTGTTTGGTAAAAAATTTTTACAAATTAATAGTCATTCAAAAATTGTTAAAAATATAAAAAAAAATACAAATAATTACAAAAGTGAGAAAAGTTTTTGGTCAACAAATGGCCAAACTATGCATTTCTTCATATAATTTCATTTAAAATAGACTAAAAAAAGTATTAATTTTCAGGGCGTATTTTTAAAACTGCTTAGCTCCTAATATTTATAATTTTCTTTCAGCTTTAAACTACGTGTATGGTTACTTAATTTTATAATAAAGAAGCAAGTTTTCCATCCACCTTTAAAGATTCTTAATTTATTTTTTATTAAATTAGCAAAATTTGTTCCTAACTGTAGTTTCTCGTTGTGAAAATGTTAATTATTGTTTATTGCATCTTCTCGTAACATTTTGAGCAGCACTGGATGATAAATTTTAATATTAGAGTTACGTGTAATAATTAAATTCTATTAATTAATTAAATAATTATATTAAATTTCACTATATTTCATGACATTATATTTATAATAAATCATTGTAAAATATATCTATAAAAGTTAGTTAAATTATTTGTACCCATATTTAAAACATTCATATTTGGTTCTTAACTTGTTGAGTCTAAAAGTAAATAAATTTATTTTCGTCTTGCGAACCAATTTATAAAATCCCAATTTTTATTTATATTAAATAATATAACAAAATAATAATAGAAATATCCACAAAATAAGAATTTAGCCACCTGCTGTGAAAGCTCGGTAGTTACGGTGCAACCAGTATCCATCGACGGTATCAGTGAATTCTGTTTTACTGACGCAGTGCTTTGCGAATCCTGTCTGACTATGTATCACTTGTTCTACTGCATGATACACCATTGTTCATCTTCATCGAGTAAAAAAGGGCTTGATAACATCGATTATCAGTTAGTTCTCTTCTCCTCTAAAGATAACTTTTTCCGAAATAAAAACTATCAATATTATTTCCTTCTATCTGATAAGAGAAATTTTTTAAGCAGTAGACATTTTTAATTAATTTTTTATTAAATTTGGTAAAGTATTTCAGTTTTTCAACATAATATTTTCAAATATTAGAAATAACCTTTAATGGTTGTTTAAATTATTATTCTGTATCCTATAAATTATTGAAATTTTAATTAATTTATCGCAGTTTTTCATTCTTTTTGGCTGAAAAGGATACTACTAAATTTCATTGGTAGGAAGTCATCTTTTTTAGGCCAAATTATTATTATTTGTTTCAAAATTTAATTGTTACATTAAAAATTCAATAATTTTGTTCAAAAAAGTTCCATTTTAGTTTAAACTCAACTTACTGTTTCAAAATTTAACTATTCCATTTAAAAATGAACTTTTTTGGTAAAAATTCACATTTTTGGTGGGCAAATTTAAAAATTTCTGTAAAAATGTCTATCGAGTTGCAAATTTGTTTATTTAATGCAAAAAATGTAACTATTTAGTTGAGAATTTAGGTTTTTTAAATTATTCTTTTTTGGTTAAATTAATCTGTTTTTTACTTAAGATTAAAAATTTGGGTGGAAGTAGCAAATATTACTATTTTCGTTTAAAATTCGTCTTTTTATATTAAAATTTCACTTTTTAGTTAAAAGTTGAACTACCTTTCTGAAAATAAAATTTTGTGTGAAGCTTTCAATGCTTTCGGTTTTACTATAAAAATTCAATTCTTTGGCATTTAACATTTTTTATGCAATTTATTTCCTTTATTGATTCAAAAGTCTTTTTTAATTTTTCTGTCAGAGTAGAAAATTCAACTTGTATTGAAAATTCATACTTTTTTCCCAAAATTTATCTCTTTTGACACAAGTTTTTGTTTTTTGGTTAAAATTGCAACTGCCTAATAAAAAATTATTATGTCAGTTCAGGATTCAAGTATTTTGGTAAAAATAATTTTTTTTCTGACAGCAACTGTTTTTTATTTAAGGATAAACTTTTTGTTGTTAAAATATCAACTATTACAATTTTTGTAAATTCAATTCCTTGGATAAAGTTAAACACTTTTATTACAAATAAATTTTAGGCGTTGAAGATTTATGATTTTAGCTAAAAAATTCATCTTCTTGGTTGAAAATTAATGTACCTTGTTGGAAATTCGTCTTTTTGATAGAAAATAATTCTTCTTGGGTAAAAAATCAAGTATTTTGTTAAAATTGCATTTTATTCTTAAAAATTATACTTTTTAAGTAAAAAATTCTAATTTTTCGTTAAAAATAAAAAATTTATTTTAAAATTGAATTTTTTTGTGAAAACCTCATCTTTTTTTCTTAAGAATTTAACATTTTTTATGCAACTTATTTCCTTTATTGATTCAAAAGTCTTTCATGGTAGAAAATTCAGCTTGTCTTGAAAATTAATAATTGTTATTCCCAGAGTGTATCTCTTTTGGCACAAGCTTCTTCTTCTTTAGTTAATAACGCAACTACTTCATTAAAAATTATTGTGTTTTAGTTCAAAATTTAAGTATTTTGGTAAAAATAGTTTTTTTAAGGCAACTGTTTTTTATTTAAGAAAAAACTTTCTGTTGTTAAAATATCAACTATTACAATTTTTGTAAATTCAATTCCTTAGCTAAAGTTAAACAATTTTTTTACGAATAAATTTTGGGCGTTGAAGATTTATGATTTTAGCTAAAAAAATTCATCTTCTTGGTTGAAAATTAATGTACCTTGTTGGAAATTCGTCTTTTTGATAGAAAATAATTCTCCTTGGGTAAAAAATCAAGTATTTTGGTAAAATTGCATTCTATTCTTAAAAATTATTCTTTTTAAGTAAAAAATTCCAATTTTTCGTTAAAAATAAAAAATTTATTTTAAAATTGAATTTTTTTGTGAAAACCTCATTTTTTAAAAGAATTTGATGCTTTAGATGCAATTTATTTTTTTTATTGACCTAAAAGTCTTTCATAGTAGAAAATTCAACTTGTGTTAAAAAGGGCTTCCGTTTCCGCTACCGATCGCGAAAGTACTCTTTTGTGTCAAGTGCTGGTTTATTGGCTTTTGTGAAGGGAAGAAGAGTGAGTGGATGCAGAAGGGGCAGAGAGTAAGAAGATCGAGTGTAAAGGAATAAGGGTGAGTGAAGGGTAAGGTATAAAAGGTGAAAGTGAGTGTATTGAAGTGAAAATTTGGAGTGTGGGAAGCTTTTGAGGTTAGTAGTAGGAAAAATAGTTGTTGGGAAGAGGGTGGCAAAGGGTAAGCGTTTAAGGGGAAGGGGCACGTTGATCGGAATGACAGGAGCGATGGGGAAAGGTGCGAGAAGCTAGGCAGCGCGGGTTCGAACAGGAATTTGGACGAATGGGGAAAAAAGGCAAGAGCGACTAGCAATGAAGGGGAGGATAAAAGAAAAAGAGGGACAGGGAACAATGATTTAGAAAGGGCCAAGGATAACAAGAAAATTAGAATTAAACGGAAAACGCCAGAAAGAGATAGGGGGGATAGGGCGATGTTTGAAAAATTGGAAGCTCTCATAAAAGAGTTTAGAGAGAAAACAAGAAAGAGATTGGATGGTATAAATAGGGATATAAATAGGCAGGGAAACAATGTAAGGGGGGAAGTGAAGAAGGTGAGACAAAAATGGGAAGAATAGGATAAAAGCTGGAAGGAGGAGAAAGACAAAGTTTGGGGTAAACTAGAGAGCATATTATATTGAAAGAGAAAGGTTGACTAACAGAGAAATAGTGGGATAAAACAGCTGGAAGAATGGATAAGCAATTTAGAAATTAGGAAAGCATATGGTAAAACAAGCCAAGAATGAGGAAATAGTTATAGGGAATGAAAATAAAAACCAAAGTGAAAATAAAAGATTGAAGAAAAGACTGAGTGAGATTGAAAGAAGAATAGAAGGGGAAAAAAGAACAGAAACAAAAAATAACTTAGTAGTTAAGGGACTTAATAAGGAGAGTGAAACAGGCGAAGTGGAAATAAAATTTTTTTTAGAAACACTAGAATGCAGGTGAGGTTAGAAGGAATTAAGCGAATAGGAGAGACGAAGAAAGAAAAAGAAGGAATGTTGTTAGTAAAAGTAGGAAGTGATGAGGAGAAAAAGAAAATTATGGAGAGAAAAAAATTATTGAGAGAAAGAATAGAACGAATTAAAGAATATCTGACATGAAGGGAGAGGAAAAGGAAATGGCAGATAGAGCAGAGGACTTGGGTAGAGATGAAAATGGGGCACATTTGGTAGAAAGGGAGAGGCAGGTTATGGATAAATGGGGAGGGTAGGTGCTGGGATGAAGAATTAGAATAAATAAGGAAAAAAGTTTTGAGAAAGAAAGGGGGGAAGGAGACGAAAAAGAGTCTAGAGAGAAAACAGAGGGTTTTCTAATCGGCAAATAGGAAAAAAGTGAGGAGGAAAGAAGAGGCAAGGAAAGTGAAGAACGTGAAAATAGCTTTCTGGAATGTTTTAGGTTTGAAGAACAAGAATAAAGAATTTTGGAGGGAGTTAGAAAAGTGAAATTTGATTATGAGGAGTGAAACCTGGGCAGATAAGAAGGGCTGGAAGGGGATAAAAATTATGTTGCAAAAAAAATATGTGTGAACAATGCAAGAACCAAGAAAAGAATACGTTAAAAGGATAGGTATAGGCGGCATGGTGTCAGGTGTGAGAAAAGAATTATCAGTAAAAGTTAGAAAAGATGGGGACAGTGAGGAAAAGGATGGAACAATAGTAAAAAGGATTATAGTTGGGAAAGTCAAAATAGGGGTGCTTTGTGTACAGAGAAGAAGAAGGGACGAGGAAGGCTGGAGAGTAATAAGGAGGTAGGTGAAGGAAAAGACAGAAGAACTGGTTTTATCAGGAGGGTACCTAATTTTTTGGACTGGTGAACAGGGAGGAGTGATTTGGGATGAAAAAAAGGAGGCATGTATAAGGAAATCTAAACATACAGTCACGCATCGGGAGGGAGGAAGTTACTAGGTGTGATAGGAGAAACAAGATGATTTATATTCAATCGAAATATGAAAGGAGATAAGGAAAGGGAGATTACGTTTATAAAAAGGGAGCAACAGTAATAGACTATATCTTGGCTGAAGAAAGGATGCGGTGGAGGATGAGATAGGATCCGAGCACTTCCCGGTTAGCTACATTAAAGGGAGGCGGCAGTAAACGCGGTAGAGGAAGAAAGGAATCAGGAGGAAAGAAGAACACAAAAATGGGAGTCCGGGGAGTAGATAAATTAAAAGATGTTAAACATAAGATGGGTAAGGAGAAGGTTAAATATGGAAAAAAGGAGGGAGTGGACTCGTTAATTAAAAGGTTGAAGGGGTCGATTGAGAAGGTAAAGGAAGAGCTGGGTACTGAAGAAGAACTAGTATAAGGAAAGAGAGGCTAGTAGAAGGAAAGAGAGGCTGGTGGGACGAGGAATGCTGGAAGAGTAAAGAGAGAATAAAAGAGTGTGTAAGGAAATAAAGAAGGAGGAGTATAACAGGAGAAAAAAAGAACATGAGAATATGCTGGAAAGAAAAAGACAAAAGGGAAAGGTTTAATATAAGGCAGAAGTAGAAAAAGCGATCGAAGAAGGTAGAGTGTGGGATGTGATAAATAGGGATAGAGAGGAAAGGAAGGACGTTAATGAAGAAATAGAAATGGAGGAAAGGACGGATTATTTGAAGGGTCCATTAGAAGGAGAGCAAAATAAGAGGAAAGGGAAAAAGAGAAACATAGAATAAGAATGGAATTGTAATTCCAAAATATACCTCTTTTGGCACAAGTTTATTCATTTTGGTTAAAAGGGCAACTGGTTAATTGAAAATTATTCTGTTTCCGTTCAGGATTCAAGTATTTTGGCAAAAATAATTTTTTTTTCCTGAAAGACAAGGTTTTTTATTTAAGCATATCCTTTTTGTTGTTAAAATATAAACTGTTACAATTTTTGTAAATTCAATTCCTTAGTTAAAAGTTAACCAATTTCTTTTTTAAAATATTTTTGTCTTTAAAGATTTATGAACTTAGTTAAAAACTCATCTTCTTCGTTGAAAAATGATGTAATTTGTTAAAAGTTGTCTTTTTGATGGAAAATAATTCTTCTTTGATTAAAATTCAAGTATTTTGTTAAAATTGTATTCTATTGTTAAGAATAATTCGTTTTAAGTAGAAAATCCAAATTTTTTGTTAAAAATTAAATTATTTGTTGGAAAATTTAACTTTTTTGTTAAAACCTCATCTTTTTTCTTGAGAACTTAACATTTTGGATGCAATCATTTTTCTTTATGGGTTCAAAAGTCTTTATTTATAGAAAATTTAAATAGTGTTGAAATTTCTATTTGGTGAAAAATACATTTTAGTTTTGAAAAATCGTATTTTTTATTGTAAAATTAAACTGTTTACTTCGTAGTTAAAAATTAATCTTTTGGAATGTAAAAATTTAACTAATCGGTTACAAATTAATATATTTCGTTGATGATTTTTTTTTTATAAAATAATTTTTCTTGCTTGAAAACTTGAATGCTTGTTTAAAATTGCATGTATATAGTTGAGAATTTTTCTTTGCTGGTGAAAAAAATTCATCTTTTTCTTTAAAAATTCAATTACTTGTTGGAAAATTTACATTTTGTTGTGTTCGAAGGTCATCTTTTTGTCTAAAAGCCAATATTTTGGATTTAATAATGTATTTTTTTTATTACTTTTTATTTGAATATTCAAGTGTTTTGTTAGAAATCGATATTTTCTGTTTAAACTCGACTTTTAACTACTTTCTAAACAAAAAATTTGTGGCTGAAGATTCATCTTTTTATTTGAAGATTTATCTAATTGGTTAATAATTCACGTAATTTAGTGAATTCTTTGCTTGATTTTTTTTACAAATTATTTTTTCATTTAAAAATTCATATTTTTAATTGGTAAATTTTAATTGTTCTGTATATAATTACAGTACATCCTTCATGATTAAAAGTTGATCTTTTTTAGTTTAAAATTTCAACTAGTTTGTTGAAAATTATTGTAATTTATTGAATATTCATCTTTTTATAAAAAAGTGGATGAGTAGAAAATTAATAGTTTTAAATTAAAAATTCAATTTGGATCTTAAGAATTTATAAAATCCCAATTTTTATTTATATTAAATAATATAACAAAATAATAATAGAAATATCCACAAAATAAGAATTTAGCCACCTGCTGTGAAAGCTCGGTAGTTACGGTGCAACCAGTATCCATCGACGGTATCAGTGAATTCTGTTTTACTGACGCAGTGCTTTGCGAATCCTGTCTGACTATGTATCACTTGTTCTACTGCATGATACACCATTGTTCATCTTCATCGAGTAAAAAAGGGCTTGATAACATCGATTATCAGTTAGTTCTCTTCTCCTCTAAAGATAACTTTTTCCGAAATAAAAACTATCAATATTATTTCCTTCTATCTGATAAGAGAAATTTTTTAAGCAGTAGACATTTTTAATTAATTTTTTATTAAATTTGGTAAAGTATTTCAGTTTTTCAACATAATATTTTCAAATATTAGAAATAACCTTTAATGGTTGTTTAAATTATTATTCTGTATCCTATAAATTATTGAAATTTTAATTAATTTATCGCAGTTTTTCATTCTTTTTGGCTGAAAAGGATACTACTAAATTTCATTGGTAGGAAGTCATCTTTTTTAGGCCAAATTATTATTATTTGTTTCAAAATTTAATTGTTACATTAAAAATTCAATAATTTTGTTCAAAAAAGTTCCATTTTAGTTTAAACTCAACTTACTGTTTCAAAATTTAACTATTCCATTTAAAAATGAACTTTTTTGGTAAAAATTCACATTTTTGGTGGGCAAATTTAAAAATTTCTGTAAAAATGTCTATCGAGTTGCAAATTTGTTTATTTAATGCAAAAAATGTAACTATTTAGTTGAGAATTTAGGTTTTTTAAATTATTCTTTTTTGGTTAAATTAATCTGTTTTTTACTTAAGATTAAAAATTTGGGTGGAAGTAGCAAATATTACTATTTTCGTTTAAAATTCGTCTTTTTATATTAAAATTTCACTTTTTAGTTAAAAGTTGAACTACCTTTCTGAAAATAAAATTTTGTGTGAAGCTTTCAATGCTTTCGGTTTTACTATAAAAATTCAATTCTTTGGCATTTAACATTTTTTATGCAATTTATTTCCTTTATTGATTCAAAAGTCTTTTTTAATTTTTCTGTCAGAGTAGAAAATTCAACTTGTATTGAAAATTCATACTTTTTTCCCAAAATTTATCTCTTTTGACACAAGTTTTTGTTTTTTGGTTAAAATTGCAACTGCCTAATAAAAAATTATTATGTCAGTTCAGGATTCAAGTATTTTGGTAAAAATAATTTTTTTTCTGACAGCAACTGTTTTTTATTTAAGGATAAACTTTTTGTTGTTAAAATATCAACTATTACAATTTTTGTAAATTCAATTCCTTGGATAAAGTTAAACACTTTTATTACAAATAAATTTTAGGCGTTGAAGATTTATGATTTTAGCTAAAAAATTCATCTTCTTGGTTGAAAATTAATGTACCTTGTTGGAAATTCGTCTTTTTGATAGAAAATAATTCTTCTTGGGTAAAAAATCAAGTATTTTGTTAAAATTGCATTTTATTCTTAAAAATTATACTTTTTAAGTAAAAAATTCTAATTTTTCGTTAAAAATAAAAAATTTATTTTAAAATTGAATTTTTTTGTGAAAACCTCATCTTTTTTTCTTAAGAATTTAACATTTTTTATGCAACTTATTTCCTTTATTGATTCAAAAGTCTTTCATGGTAGAAAATTCAGCTTGTCTTGAAAATTAATAATTGTTATTCCCAGAGTGTATCTCTTTTGGCACAAGCTTCTTCTTCTTTAGTTAATAACGCAACTACTTCATTAAAAATTATTGTGTTTTAGTTCAAAATTTAAGTATTTTGGTAAAAATAGTTTTTTTAAGGCAACTGTTTTTTATTTAAGAAAAAACTTTCTGTTGTTAAAATATCAACTATTACAATTTTTGTAAATTCAATTCCTTAGCTAAAGTTAAACAATTTTTTTACGAATAAATTTTGGGCGTTGAAGATTTATGATTTTAGCTAAAAAAATTCATCTTCTTGGTTGAAAATTAATGTACCTTGTTGGAAATTCGTCTTTTTGATAGAAAATAATTCTCCTTGGGTAAAAAATCAAGTATTTTGGTAAAATTGCATTCTATTCTTAAAAATTATTCTTTTTAAGTAAAAAATTCCAATTTTTCGTTAAAAATAAAAAATTTATTTTAAAATTGAATTTTTTTGTGAAAACCTCATTTTTTAAAAGAATTTGATGCTTTAGATGCAATTTATTTTTTTTATTGACCTAAAAGTCTTTCATAGTAGAAAATTCAACTTGTGTTAAAAAGGGCTTCCGTTTCCGCTACCGATCGCGAAAGTACTCTTTTGTGTCAAGTGCTGGTTTATTGGCTTTTGTGAAGGGAAGAAGAGTGAGTGGATGCAGAAGGGGCAGAGAGTAAGAAGATCGAGTGTAAAGGAATAAGGGTGAGTGAAGGGTAAGGTATAAAAGGTGAAAGTGAGTGTATTGAAGTGAAAATTTGGAGTGTGGGAAGCTTTTGAGGTTAGTAGTAGGAAAAATAGTTGTTGGGAAGAGGGTGGCAAAGGGTAAGCGTTTAAGGGGAAGGGGCACGTTGATCGGAATGACAGGAGCGATGGGGAAAGGTGCGAGAAGCTAGGCAGCGCGGGTTCGAACAGGAATTTGGACGAATGGGGAAAAAAGGCAAGAGCGACTAGCAATGAAGGGGAGGATAAAAGAAAAAGAGGGACAGGGAACAATGATTTAGAAAGGGCCAAGGATAACAAGAAAATTAGAATTAAACGGAAAACGCCAGAAAGAGATAGGGGGGATAGGGCGATGTTTGAAAAATTGGAAGCTCTCATAAAAGAGTTTAGAGAGAAAACAAGAAAGAGATTGGATGGTATAAATAGGGATATAAATAGGCAGGGAAACAATGTAAGGGGGGAAGTGAAGAAGGTGAGACAAAAATGGGAAGAATAGGATAAAAGCTGGAAGGAGGAGAAAGACAAAGTTTGGGGTAAACTAGAGAGCATATTATATTGAAAGAGAAAGGTTGACTAACAGAGAAATAGTGGGATAAAACAGCTGGAAGAATGGATAAGCAATTTAGAAATTAGGAAAGCATATGGTAAAACAAGCCAAGAATGAGGAAATAGTTATAGGGAATGAAAATAAAAACCAAAGTGAAAATAAAAGATTGAAGAAAAGACTGAGTGAGATTGAAAGAAGAATAGAAGGGGAAAAAAGAACAGAAACAAAAAATAACTTAGTAGTTAAGGGACTTAATAAGGAGAGTGAAACAGGCGAAGTGGAAATAAAATTTTTTTTAGAAACACTAGAATGCAGGTGAGGTTAGAAGGAATTAAGCGAATAGGAGAGACGAAGAAAGAAAAAGAAGGAATGTTGTTAGTAAAAGTAGGAAGTGATGAGGAGAAAAAGAAAATTATGGAGAGAAAAAAATTATTGAGAGAAAGAATAGAACGAATTAAAGAATATCTGACATGAAGGGAGAGGAAAAGGAAATGGCAGATAGAGCAGAGGACTTGGGTAGAGATGAAAATGGGGCACATTTGGTAGAAAGGGAGAGGCAGGTTATGGATAAATGGGGAGGGTAGGTGCTGGGATGAAGAATTAGAATAAATAAGGAAAAAAGTTTTGAGAAAGAAAGGGGGGAAGGAGACGAAAAAGAGTCTAGAGAGAAAACAGAGGGTTTTCTAATCGGCAAATAGGAAAAAAGTGAGGAGGAAAGAAGAGGCAAGGAAAGTGAAGAACGTGAAAATAGCTTTCTGGAATGTTTTAGGTTTGAAGAACAAGAATAAAGAATTTTGGAGGGAGTTAGAAAAGTGAAATTTGATTATGAGGAGTGAAACCTGGGCAGATAAGAAGGGCTGGAAGGGGATAAAAATTATGTTGCAAAAAAAATATGTGTGAACAATGCAAGAACCAAGAAAAGAATACGTTAAAAGGATAGGTATAGGCGGCATGGTGTCAGGTGTGAGAAAAGAATTATCAGTAAAAGTTAGAAAAGATGGGGACAGTGAGGAAAAGGATGGAACAATAGTAAAAAGGATTATAGTTGGGAAAGTCAAAATAGGGGTGCTTTGTGTACAGAGAAGAAGAAGGGACGAGGAAGGCTGGAGAGTAATAAGGAGGTAGGTGAAGGAAAAGACAGAAGAACTGGTTTTATCAGGAGGGTACCTAATTTTTTGGACTGGTGAACAGGGAGGAGTGATTTGGGATGAAAAAAAGGAGGCATGTATAAGGAAATCTAAACATACAGTCACGCATCGGGAGGGAGGAAGTTACTAGGTGTGATAGGAGAAACAAGATGATTTATATTCAATCGAAATATGAAAGGAGATAAGGAAAGGGAGATTACGTTTATAAAAAGGGAGCAACAGTAATAGACTATATCTTGGCTGAAGAAAGGATGCGGTGGAGGATGAGATAGGATCCGAGCACTTCCCGGTTAGCTACATTAAAGGGAGGCGGCAGTAAACGCGGTAGAGGAAGAAAGGAATCAGGAGGAAAGAAGAACACAAAAATGGGAGTCCGGGGAGTAGATAAATTAAAAGATGTTAAACATAAGATGGGTAAGGAGAAGGTTAAATATGGAAAAAAGGAGGGAGTGGACTCGTTAATTAAAAGGTTGAAGGGGTCGATTGAGAAGGTAAAGGAAGAGCTGGGTACTGAAGAAGAACTAGTATAAGGAAAGAGAGGCTAGTAGAAGGAAAGAGAGGCTGGTGGGACGAGGAATGCTGGAAGAGTAAAGAGAGAATAAAAGAGTGTGTAAGGAAATAAAGAAGGAGGAGTATAACAGGAGAAAAAAAGAACATGAGAATATGCTGGAAAGAAAAAGACAAAAGGGAAAGGTTTAATATAAGGCAGAAGTAGAAAAAGCGATCGAAGAAGGTAGAGTGTGGGATGTGATAAATAGGGATAGAGAGGAAAGGAAGGACGTTAATGAAGAAATAGAAATGGAGGAAAGGACGGATTATTTGAAGGGTCCATTAGAAGGAGAGCAAAATAAGAGGAAAGGGAAAAAGAGAAACATAGAATAAGAATGGAATTGTAATTCCAAAATATACCTCTTTTGGCACAAGTTTATTCATTTTGGTTAAAAGGGCAACTGGTTAATTGAAAATTATTCTGTTTCCGTTCAGGATTCAAGTATTTTGGCAAAAATAATTTTTTTTTCCTGAAAGACAAGGTTTTTTATTTAAGCATATCCTTTTTGTTGTTAAAATATAAACTGTTACAATTTTTGTAAATTCAATTCCTTAGTTAAAAGTTAACCAATTTCTTTTTTAAAATATTTTTGTCTTTAAAGATTTATGAACTTAGTTAAAAACTCATCTTCTTCGTTGAAAAATGATGTAATTTGTTAAAAGTTGTCTTTTTGATGGAAAATAATTCTTCTTTGATTAAAATTCAAGTATTTTGTTAAAATTGTATTCTATTGTTAAGAATAATTCGTTTTAAGTAGAAAATCCAAATTTTTTGTTAAAAATTAAATTATTTGTTGGAAAATTTAACTTTTTTGTTAAAACCTCATCTTTTTTCTTGAGAACTTAACATTTTGGATGCAATCATTTTTCTTTATGGGTTCAAAAGTCTTTATTTATAGAAAATTTAAATAGTGTTGAAATTTCTATTTGGTGAAAAATACATTTTAGTTTTGAAAAATCGTATTTTTTATTGTAAAATTAAACTGTTTACTTCGTAGTTAAAAATTAATCTTTTGGAATGTAAAAATTTAACTAATCGGTTACAAATTAATATATTTCGTTGATGATTTTTTTTTTATAAAATAATTTTTCTTGCTTGAAAACTTGAATGCTTGTTTAAAATTGCATGTATATAGTTGAGAATTTTTCTTTGCTGGTGAAAAAAATTCATCTTTTTCTTTAAAAATTCAATTACTTGTTGGAAAATTTACATTTTGTTGTGTTCGAAGGTCATCTTTTTGTCTAAAAGCCAATATTTTGGATTTAATAATGTATTTTTTTTATTACTTTTTATTTGAATATTCAAGTGTTTTGTTAGAAATCGATATTTTCTGTTTAAACTCGACTTTTAACTACTTTCTAAACAAAAAATTTGTGGCTGAAGATTCATCTTTTTATTTGAAGATTTATCTAATTGGTTAATAATTCACGTAATTTAGTGAATTCTTTGCTTGATTTTTTTTACAAATTATTTTTTCATTTAAAAATTCATATTTTTAATTGGTAAATTTTAATTGTTCTGTATATAATTACAGTACATCCTTCATGATTAAAAGTTGATCTTTTTTAGTTTAAAATTTCAACTAGTTTGTTGAAAATTATTGTAATTTATTGAATATTCATCTTTTTATAAAAAAGTGGATGAGTAGAAAATTAATAGTTTTAAATTAAAAATTCAATTTGGATCTTAAGAATTCAATTTTTTTGTTAAAAGCTTCTTTTTTTGTCTGTAAAATGTATCATTTTTTATAAAAATTTTTTTCACTATTTACCAAAAAGTCTTTAATTATAGAAGAATCAATTACCTTTAAAAATTCTGCATTTTACTTTGAAAATTACATCTCTTGATAAAAAAATTTTTTTTAATTTACCTGGTGAATTAAAAATTATTCTACAGTAGTTCAGGGTTCAAGTATTTTGTTAATAAATAATATTTTTCGACAAATTGAACTATTTCATGTTTAAGATTAAAAGGTTATTGTTTAAAATATTTTTAGTTTAAATTTTAACTTCTTTCTTAAAAATCAGTTTGTGTGGTTAAAGATTCATGCTTTTAGTTAACGATTTATCGAGTTGGTCGAAAAAAAAATTTTCTCTTGAAAATGCATATTTTTAGGTTGTAAAATTCAATTATTTAGCAGAAAATAAAGTATTTAGTTCGTGTTTCAAGATTAATTTTTTTTAGTTTAAAGGTTGAAAATTCATGTTTTAGGAAAGAAAAGTCTTCTTCTTATTTGATAATTTAAGTATTTTTTCAAATTTTAATCGTACTGTTGAAAATTATTCTTTTTGAATAAAAAGTTTATATTTTTTATTAAAAATTTAATTTCTTGTAGAAAGCATTTTTTCGAGTATTCAACATTTTGGATGAAATTTCTTTTATTTATTGACTAAAAAGTTGAAAATTCATCATTTTGATTTGAAAATTAATCGCTTTTGCTACAAATTGAACCATTTTTCTTTGACAATTATTCTGTTTTAATTGAGGATTCGAATATTTTTTGAAAAGTTAGTATTTTTTGGTTGAAGAAAACTTCTCTTAATTTAAAAATAAAATTTTTTTGGTTGAAATATCGATTATTATAATTTTTGTTAAAAATTGACCATTTTAGTTTGAAAATTCAATTCCTCATTGAAAAGTGAAACTATTTTCTTAAAAATAAATCTTTTTCGTTAAAAATTTATTCTCTTACTTAACAATTTATGTGATTGTTAAAAGAAATGAAATGCCTTGTGAAAAATTTTTGTTCTCAAAAATAAAATTTTTAATTTGGAGCTTTAACTCTTTGATTAGAAATTCTTAGCATTTTTTTTTTGTCGTAAAAATGTATATTTGTGGGTTGTAAAATTCAACTCTTTTGCGAAAAAAAATAAAGTATTTCATTCCTTGGAAATAATTTGTTAAAACTTTTTTTTTATAGAAAATAATTCTTGGTGGTTGAATTCAACAATTTAATTAAAATTGTACGTCCCTAAATGATAATATTTGAAAAAATATAAAGAAATATATTTTTCTGTAATAATAGAATTGTATTGTTTTCTCAAAATGTCAGCGATAAAGACACTGTCGGTTTTAGAAATGAGTTCCAAATAGCTGTCGGTTAAAATTCAGATTCTGGCACCTTGTTAAAAATATCTACGTTTACCAGTTTACTTCGTTGCTCAAGATCGTAACTGAGCGCCGGTTTCACAAATTGAATTTATACTTCCTGAGAACATCATCTCATATTTCTTGGAAAAAGTTCAACTTTCTTGAAAACTTTATTTAATAATTCAGATTCTTGTCCAATTTATTTTTGCTTTTTTTAATTAAATCAAGCTTGTTTCCTTTTTTAAAAATATATGAAGCTTTCAAAATTTATTAATTTAAAAGAAACTCTTTTAATGTATATTGTTAAAAGTCATTTTTTAAAATTTTTTATTAACACAAATGTGTTTAAAAATGTATAACAAATTGCGTTTGTCCTATTTTTATTTTTTTATTTTTGTGGCATGCTGTAGGCGAGGGACCGACTGTTATGTAGAATTGTTTACGGGATCGGGGGTTATATTTAGATGTGAAGTATTTCTGCAGTTCAAGAGAGAAAAAATTTTTTTTTTATTTATAAACTGATTTGAAATGCAAAAGATAAGGTTTTAATTAAAGTAATGAAAGTTATAACCTTTTTTATAAATAACACAGTTGAAAAATTGTGAATTTCGAATCAAAAACATCAAATACTCTATAGTTATAAAATTAATTCTTTAAAAGTAAACAATTTTTAAAAGGTATTGAAGGTGAAAATTTTCTATTTTACCTTATAGAATCCATAAAAAAATAACCACTTTCTATTTTTCGCTTTTTTTCTGTTAACTTCGAATACTTTCTTGAAATAAATATTGAATGTTTATTAAAATACAGCAGTATACAGCAGCAGAAAAAAAATACAAAAAAGTACCAAATGCTTTAAAATCAAAGACAAAACATTCAATTTTCTGCAATTTTTTATTTAATTTCTTGTATTTATAAGTATTTTCTATTTACAATTATTTCACTGTTTTGTACTAATTTGTAATAATTTTTCCATCAGAACTTCACAAACATAATTAAATTTGACTTTTTTGCAATAATTTTTAAAAGAATTTTTTTAAAGAATACAAGAATTTATGCAAAAGAATTAAAGTGCAACGAAATTAGTTAGAACAATAATATAAAAAATTCTAATATCCTGTAATTTTTCATGTCGAAAGTTGCTGTAATGAAAATCGAGTATAACATTTTTTTTAATCGCTGGTGGCTTTTTTTGTAAAATTAGCACTAAAAATTAAAACTATTTTTGCATTTTTGTCATAAAAAAGAAAAAAGTACCAAATAATTGAAAAAAATATTCGTTTCTATTTACTTTAGGAAATATTTCCCGTTTTTCTGAACTATTTTCAAAATATTTTTCACAAGGGATTAAAAAAAATATTTAATTAAAAAATTTTAAATAAAAAATTAGTTAAAAAATAATGAATTTGTGTGCAATTATTATTAAAAAAAACTACCCGAGTAGGGTTTTTAATGGTCAAAAATGGTGAATGATATAAAAAATGTTGAAGATTTAGTTCATATAGATCTGCTTTTTTCACTTTTAAAAACTTTTTTCTACCTCTTTTTTTCAAAACATTCAGCCTCAAAACTTTTTCTCAATTCCACCGCACATTAACAAAAAAATTCTTTAAATTATTTAATCAATTCTTTGAAATATGTGAGCTTCGTAAAAACTACTACTACTCTAAAATATAATTTTTTTAAATCATTTTCGATATTTTATAAATTTTTCAAGGATTTTAGAAATATAATTTCTTTAAAGCTTTCAAGAAGAAATGTAATATTATTAAATTTATTTGTTATATTTGGCCAATATAAGTGCAAAAATAAAAATGTGTAAATAAATATTGAAATAAAATTATAAATTTAACTATATGGCTGAAAATTTTGTAATGAAATTTTATCTTCAAAGTGTTAAAATTAAAATATTTGTTTAAAAATTTATTATTTCTTAAAAATTATTATTTTTCGTAAGAAGAATGGCAGTTTTCGTCGCAATGCTATCTTTTTTGGGTAAAGTTTTTAACTTTAGTAAAAAATTATCCTTTCAGTCAAGGATCCATAATTTTAAAACCAAATTTATATATAAAAAAAGTTGAAATACTTTTTTAATAATTTTAAGTTTTAGTTAAAAAATTATCCTTTCAGTCAAGGATCCATAATTTTAAAACCAAATTTATCTTTAAAAAAAAGTTAAAATACTTTTTTAATAATTTTAAATTTGAGTTAAAAAATTGTCTCTTCAATATTATATTTAAATATCTTGTTAAAAAATTGTTAAAAAATCGCTACTATTTGGTAAAAAATACGATTTTTTGGTAGAATTTTTTTATATTCAATTTGGATTTCCTTTGGCTGCGCATTTCCTGTTCCATTTTTGATTAAATTTTTTTTTTTTCAAAATCCAAGTGACAATTTATCTACTCTCTTGAAAATTTGTGTTTTTTGGTAAAAATTTAATTTCTTTGATATGGTCTATCTGTTAATCTGTCATGGTTGAAAAGTCATCTCTTGTTGAGACTTCCCCTTTTTAGTTTGAAAATTTCACAATTATGTAACAAATTCAACAATTTCATATTAAATTTTGTAATTTCGTAAAAGATTTGACTATTTTTTTGAATATTAATATAATATTTTATATCGAAATGAAATGTTCACAATTTTAGAGTAGAAATTTATTATTTTAGATAAAAATTAAAAATGCATCTGTTTAGTAAAAAATTAATCTAAATTCTTAAAAAAAAATTTTCTTTTCTCAAATATTGTTTTTTAAAGCCTTTTTTGTTAAAAGATTAAATATTTTCTTTAAAAATTTCAACTATTTAGCCGAACTTTCTATTTTTTTGTAGAAAGTTTTATTTTTTATGTTGAGAATGAATACAAAAACTTCATATAAAATTTAATATTTTTCTAGAAAATTCTACTAGTCGATCGAAATTTAATTTTTTTTTTAATTTAAAATTTTGTTTGAAAACTCATAATTTTAGTTCAAGATTGATCTTCTTGATAGAAAATTGATCTCACTTTTTTTTAGATTCTTTTCTTAAAAATTTCTTTTTAAACCCTTTTTTCTTGAAAATTTAAGAATTTGATAGACATTTTTATTTTTTATAGAAAAATTTCTTTTTATGTGGAAAATAAATTATTATTTCTTGAAAATTTTACGATACCATCGTTAGTTAAAGAATATTCTTTCTCGGTTTACAAACTTAAATGTTTGGTTGAAAATTCTTCCTTTTTGCATAAAACTAATATTTTTTGTTAAAAAATGTATTATTTGGATGGAATTTAATTTTTTGAAAGCACGTATTTTTCAGGAGAAAATTTATCTTTTTAGTTGGAGATTCAATTATTTGGTTGAAATCTTACTTTATTGCATTAAAGCTCGTCTTTGCTAATAAAAAATTATTATCAATTCCACTTTTTTATTTAAAAATTTATTTATTTTGGTCGAAATTTCTTTTTTCATGGTCAAAAAGTCAAATGCATTAAAAGTGAAAGATTTACCATTTCTTGTTGAATGTATGAATTTTCATTCTAAAAGGCAAATATGAATTTTTACTAATAGTGGAATTTGTAATCAAGGAAGCTGTATTTTTAAACAAATTGCTAAAGTTTAAACTAAAAAACAATTGAAGAATTTTAACAATTAAAAACTATAAGTTTTTAATAAAAAAAAAGAAATACTTGCACTTTCAATTTAAAAAATGAATGTTCAACAAAAGAAAAGAGAATTTTCTACCTGTTTAATTGAGCCAAAAATAAAGATTTGCTATAAGTAGTTGAATCCACAACCAAAAATAAGGAATTTTTAAAAAACAATTTTAATTTTCTACCAAAGGGACGAACTTTAAAAAAACACATGAATTTTCTACAAAACAGTTGTATTTTCTACCCAATAGAAATTTTTTCTTTTTTTCACAAAAAAAAATTATTTTAAACCAAATAGTTAATTTAAAAAAAAAACATAAATTTTTAACCAAAAATGTAACAGCTACATTTACAGGTTAAAAAAAATTAGGCAACAAAAAGAAGCATTTTATATCAGTTTAAATAAACCAAAAAATATGAATTTGTAATGAACTATAATTTTAAGCAGCGAATAAAATTAATTTTTAAAAAGGAACATTAATTTTCTACCCAAAATACTAATTTTTAATAAAATATAATAATTTTCTATAAAATAGTTGCATTTTCTACACAACTACAAACCTAATTCAATTTTGTACCAAAAGAGTTGAATTTTCAGCCAAATAGTTAATTAAAAATAATGTTTCAACCGAAAAATAATTAATTTTAAAAAAGAAAAAGTATTTTTCTACGTGTTAAATTGAACCAAACAAGACATTTTTTTTATCAAAATAGTTGAATCCTCGGCCTCAAGCATCTTCTAAGAGGAAGGAAAAATACATTAATTCCACACCAAAAAAATTGAATCTTCTATCAAGAAGTTAGTTTTTCAAATAAATATTTCCATTTTTTAATCGTCTATTTAAATTTTCTACTAAAGTAATTAAATGTTGATAAATAAGGTGAATTTTTAACGAAATAATTGAATTTTAAACTAAATAATTAAATTAAAAAATTAAAAGATGAATTCTTAACTAAAAATAAAAATTTTATATTTCCCACTCTTGAGATTAATTTTTCAACAAAAATGATGAATCTTTACGAAAAGTTGATTTTTAACAAAATCATTGAACTTTTAACCAAAACAGATAAATTTTTAACGGAAAGTGTAATTGATGATATTTTCACCGAACTCTCAACGCAATGGAGAATTTCCAACCAATAAAATCAATTTTGTTAAAAAATATTTTTAATTTATAAT
>JAAAKG020007422.1:0-21310 GCA_010014905.2 Druon quercuslanigerum
CAACGTGTCGAAGACCTTTTTGGTTAGAGTTGGATTTTCATATTTTTAGAATAGTTTTGCACGGGGCTGTCCCGGTTAATTATTTTTATTATATTTTTTTCTTTAATTATTATTATTGACAATAATAACGACATTAAAACGAGCTTGCAGGTTTTTTTCAGGTTGAAACAGTTTGGAGCAAGCTTTCCTTAAAAATGGTGCCATTATTAATAATAATAATATTATTATTATCATACAAAGGTCATATTGGATTAAGAATCTCTAGTTATTTTAGTTACTAAAAAATTATGATTTTTATACTTGGATGCTCAAGGTATGAAAACAATCCCAAAACATGCTATATACACCAAAAATAATTATAATAATAAATAATTGATTTACAATTAAAATGTAGGCAAGTTTTAAATCTTACTATTTAAAATTCTGCAATTTTGATGTTTCACATTTTTAATTTTTTCAGTTTGCAGGATTTAGAGTTGAAACCCCTTGAAAAATTTAAAGTATTTTTTTTAATGGATAAATATTCAGAATCGAATGAATTTGAACATTTAAATGTTCACAATTGAATATTTTTCAATTTTATGTCTTTAAAATTGAACTACTAAAAAAAAGCATTAAACATTGCACCTTTTTCTATTATACAAATGGAATATGAAAGAGTCTTCAATTGCAAATATTTGAAATGGAAAATGTTTCCATTGTAATTCATCAAAATATATTCCAAAAAAATGTTTCAAATTTTATTATTTTAGACTATAAGCATTCTGAATTAATGAATATTAATAAGTATTCATTAAAACTACTTAAGAGATCACGGGAGTGACACCACCTGTGTATCTATGGTTGCTAAGTTCTTTTAATGTTAATTATATAAAAGGTAAAATTAAAAAATATGTTAAAGTGTTCTCTTAAATAGGCTCGGAGCAATCTAACTTATCTATAAAATAAACCAGAATCAAGTCATTTTGTCATTTTTTAAAAAAGATATTGAAAAATCAGTGCAAGTTTCAATATTTTTCCAAAATTTACGTAAAATCTAATTTAATAAACATTTGGCAATGTGCTTAGAACAATTTTACAGGTAAATTTCTATAACACCGCACCAACTTATCATCACTATGTTTTGTGAACACCTTTGCGTGCATAGTGCAACATGCTTGAAGTTAAAACAAAAAAGTTTAAAAATATTAATATCTTTTCTGCAGAAAGAAGTCTTCCAATAAAATATATAAAATAAGTAATCATGATGGTTTTAGAAAATTAAATAAAAATATATTTAGTGGATTTTTAATATAATTATCCTAAACATGAGATGTTTTCGAATTTTTCCAATGATTTTTGGAATATATTCTTGAAGAATTGATAAAATGCCTTATATCTTTACACTTTATATTCTTAACAAAGAATTCTGATGGCTTTGAACCTTCTAAAAAGAAAAATTTGAACTTCTCACTTAATCAACATTAAAAAAAACCTAAGCATCATCCCAAAACTTTAATAAATAAAATAAGGTACCTTAGATTTTTTCTTATCTGATTCAGACGTAGACTTTTGATTTACTTGATATTTTAGGAAAATAATTAGGAAAATATATTAGGAAAATAACAAATCGTCGCATGTTAAGGTTATAAATGAGCCCTTAATTATAATATGGACACATTTTCAAATTGTTCATAATTTGTATTCAGGGTGGTTTTTGAGTATTAGGGGTGGCTTTTAGAAAAAATGTTTTTGTGGTTTTGGAGAGCCTTAAATGACCCCTTAAGTATGTGATAGGCTTTTTTTAAACAGTCGAGTATTAAATTCGGCAATAGGGCACTAAAAAAGCCTTAACTGAGCCCTTAATTATGATATGGACAGATTTACTACTTGTCCATAATTTGTATTCACGATGGTTTTTGAGTGTTAGGGGTAGCTTTTATAAAAAATGTTTGTGTGGTTTTGGAGAGCCTTAAATGAGCCCTTAAGTATGTGATAGGCTAGAACTCGATTGAATGTTTATTTCACATGGGGTTCCGTCAGCTTAACGTTAAACTAGCGTGACCTCCGGTTTTTTTTAAAATAGTGGAGCATTAAATTTGGCAATAGGGCTTGAAATTAGCCTTAAATGAGCCCTTAATTATGAAATATGTTTAAACTCAATTCGAACATGTGGTTACGTCAGCTTAACATACTTGGGGAAGTGACGGAAATTATTGAGGGAAGTGACTGTAAATGAGGGGAAGTTGGAGAAATAATTATAAATGAGGGGGCGAGTGTTATCTGGGGCAGATCGGAGAGAGGAAAGTAGAGTAGGAAGAATTTGGGGAAGGGGTGGTGTGACGATAAAGATAGGGGAGGATAAGGAGGGTTGTAGGAGAGGGAAAGTATAGGAGGAGGAGGTTCGAACGTCTTAATAAGGTACGAAACACTTTTTTGTAAGTCCACCTTCTACTTTTCACTCATGTTTATGATAATATCTCCAATTGAGCTGCCGGATCGAATAAGGGCACATACATTTTTTTGGCTCGAGCGGTATGAGTTCTCGTAGTTTCCAAACTTTGTTTACGACATTAATTTTTGGAAATTCAATTACTGCATGAAATTTGCTTGAATTCAGTAAAATTGTTATATACTTGTCAAAATCCTATGATAATGGACTAATTGTTGGAAAAATACAATATATTAGTTCAATTTATCCATGTAGTTTGAATTCTTTGAATTTCTTAAATAGTAAGAGTAAGAAAAAACTTTTGTCACAGACACAGGCTAAACACCGCAAAGGTATCATTTTTGAGAAAAAAAACTCGATTTCACAAAAAGTGGACTTGATACCATTAGCTTTTCCTCCTTAAATTTTTTTATAATCAGGAGAATATTTTTCGAGATATTTTTCGAGATATTTTTCCAAGAAAATAAATTTTTCCGACGCCATGGGAAAATGTGCAAAACTGGTATTTACTACATGTATCTTGTGAGCTCGTGAAAGATTCGTTAATATGTTTGATTTAGTAAAATATGCAACATAATATAACCCGATTTTAATTATTATTAGGAATCTAATTAATTAAAACAACAAACGTAAAGAATAGAGCAAAAATATCGTGCCTCATTCTTATTTTGTCAAAATGAACTGACGGCTATTTTGAAAACTCCGCTTTCGCAATTGGAGAGTCCCAGTGCAAGAACAGCACATAAAATATTTGGCGTGGAGGTGGGGAGACCCATACAAATAGAAAATTGGAATATTATTTTAGGTTATTATGAGCCTCTTAATAAATTCCATTCGAAAAAGGAAATGGGAATGTTGAAAATTAAGCAAAATTTGTATATGCTTATAAAATTTAGTTAGGCAATTACCAATTGTTGCTAGGTATAAATAATCTTATTGTTAAATCTGTTTTAAAAAACAAAGTCTACAGGATTAAATAATACTGAAATATGTATTTTTTTATCAAATTAACAATTACTTTGTATTAAAAACAATTGTAACTAAGCATGGCAGAAAATTGAAAGATATAGTTTTCAAGTATTGTTAATCTTTAAGCAGTACCCCTAATCATTAATTTGTTTACATGAAATAAAATTTTCATTGAAATAACGCAAGATGCTGGATATTATTTGTAATTTGTGTCTGTATTCATTTTATGATATTTTAAATAATAAATAGTTTCAATCTAACAAAATTGAAGATTTAAATTTTCTAAACACTTTTTTTAAATCGGGTCGCATAAATCATTTAAAATTTAGTTACCATTAATTTGAATGAAAAGATTTTCAAATTAGATCAAAGTTATGAGGTCGCCACTAACTTGTTCAGAGGCACCTTTTTCGTCTCACTATGCATGAGGTTACTGAAACACATATTAACATTGTAATATAACACAATGTTGAAATATGAAGAATCAGTAATAAATAAGCAAAGTATAGTTTAAAAATTGCGCGGCCGGTACAATGAGCCACACTGCATTGTCGGGTACAGGGAACCAACAGCGCGGCCACACAGCACAGTGACAGAAGTGCCACCTGATTATTATATGTTGTTACTTCTTGTAAAAATTTGGAAATAGTATTGTAAATCTTTGTAATTTGGATTACTTGTGGATATTACGGATTATATAACCTAGAAGAATACAAAATATCGTCAGGAATTAGTGCCAATCACTCAGCTTTTTTGTTCCAATTCTGCAAGTTTCTTTTTAGATGTTCTAATCGTGAAATCCTTAAATATATGTCAATTATTAAATTTTATTGTCTAAAGTGGTAATTTCACTACAACCTGCACTGATTCAAATATGTTACTTAGCGATTTCTCCCATGGGTCACTGAACCTGCACTCGTGGCTCACTGTACCTGCTTAGTCGGGTAAAGTGAACCATTTTACACCATTTTTTGAAAAATCTAGAAAAATGTCCGAATCTAATTTTTCGGAAACAAAAATATTATTTTCATGGCCACAAATAATAATCAGTTTATACTAACTTTCATTTGATTCTAATAAAACATTGGTATAAAAATAAAAAATAAAAATGCAAAAATTGGTCCACTGTACAGGCCGTTCCCCTACACTGTTCAGTACGCACGAGCACCAGACGTGGCACTTTATGCTTACATTTGTGTACAGTTATATAAATATATACTTAATAATAATAAATTTTTCCATTATAAAAACATTCGTAGTTTAATATTTTTGATAGTGTAATATTATGTTACATGCGTTCGTAATTTTTCTTCGCCATTTTTTAAGTTTCGTATGCAACCTTTTGAAAATCTTTTAAACTGATATGCTATTAATTAATTCTTTAAAAACTTGTCTCTAGCGAAAACCTAAAATCGACGTATTTAATTAATTCGAATATAATATAAGGTATATTTTGATTAAACAAGGGTTGCTACATATATATTTCACAAAAAATTAACAAAAAGTAGTAGGGGACTTAAATTATTTCAGAGACAAATCAGAGCGATGTCTTATGGTCTTCCAATTTTGTCGAATGAGAGATGCCACGAATATGACTTGCAAAAATGTCACTTGCCGCAACGTGACTTGCCATGAGTTGGCATGACTCAACGCCATGTTTTCTTCTGAAAAAAGATAAATCTTCAACCAAAGAAAATAATTTTTTATTAAAATTGTGAATTCTTAACTGATAACATTAATTTTTAACCAAGAAGTTGAATCTTCAACCCAAAAGACGAATTTTCTACCAAAAATACCACTTTGCAATCGAGGAGCTACTCACTACGAAATCTGGAATTTTTTAAACTGTAAATGCGACAATCTGTGTTGAATTCTTATAGAGATTTCCAAGATTTCGTTGAGATTGCCGAGAGTTCCAAAATTTCTGGCGCTGCTTACGAACAGAACTCAAGTGGGATTCTATAGACTGGGCTGAACTAGGCGGCTTTCGGATTCGGACGGTTATTCGTTCCACGCATAGAAGCGTATGTCAAAATTCTCCACACCTTGCACATCACTTCACCTCTGTTCACGCTAGTCAAACGTTTCCAAGATTTTTCATCAGTGCTAGATTGCTGAGAGATTTCCAAGAGTTCTTTCAAGGATTTCTCACGCACGAATCTAAGATTTCTTAGTGAGTAGCCCCTCGTTTTCAACAAAATACATGAATTTTCATCAAATTAGTTAGATTTTTAAACAAAGAAATTAATTTTTAAACAAAAATAGAATAGTTAAATCATAAGTAAAATAATTAATTTTCAACCAAACAAATGATTTTATAGCCAAGAAAATTAAATTTCTTTCAAAAAGATCAATATTTCAAAAAGTTAAAATAGTTAAATTTATACTTACAAAAGTGATTCTTTAACTAAAATATTGAGCCTTAAACAAATTTATCTAAATAGTTAAATGTTCAGTCTAAAAATAGAATAGTTAAATTTTCCGTTAGAAGAATAAATGTTCAACCAAAAAAATATTATGTAACATAACAGTTAAATTTTTAACATCTTAATAAAATTGTAACAATAAAAATGATTATGTTTTAACCAAAGAGATAACTTTTCCACCAAAAAATCTAAATTTTCTACAAACTAGTTAAATTTGCAACTAAAACAGATAACTAAGGTTTTCTAATTCAAATAGCATAATTAAATTTTCATTAAAAATAAATTTTTAACAAATACTTAAATTTTCCATTTAAAAAAAATAATTTTCAATTTGAAAATGAATTTTCTACCAACAAGTATGAAAGAAATTTTTCTACCACAAAATCGCTTCAATTATTCTCTAAATCGGGCAATAGATTTTGGTGCGCTACATTAGGCGCGATTCTCCTAACTGATGCTTTAGACCATATTACGAGTAGGTAATGTATCTCGTTGTAAATGAAGGATGCTACTTTAGGTCTACATTCCACCATGTGTCGAGTGGCAACGAGTCAAGCTTTTCACGTTGATTAGATAGATGAAGAGAGTGTAGAGTGATGTGCTCCAGAAGAGAACTGATGCTGGAAACTGGTAGGGGCACGTTTGAAGCTGTTTGTTGCTGCGCGCATCAACCCTGGGCCCTCACTTTCTTTTCGCTGCACGTACCTCATTTTTATTTCGACTCTCTAATAAAACCGTGGCTTGCTCTAATTTTGTTTGAAGCTATTCGTTCGCTGGGTGCTACTTCATTCAACCACAAATCACGTTTGCTTACTCTGACAGATGTATACCTATCTGTAGGAACAACTTTCATTCTGTTGTATTCGAACGAATTCTCCAATCAATAGAATTTATGGCTGTTAGATTGATTACCTACTGCTCAACTTTCTTTGGCAATCTCGTGCTGGAGCTTCTACAAATGAAATTCATAATTCCATTTCGCCGTTGCGTTGTACAGTGGGGTGAAATGAAAAAATGGGGTTCAAAATAACATACTGGGCGCAATTCATTATCGATTTTGGATTTTTTTTAGAAAAATTCAACGTTCAATTTTAAACAGAATTATGTAAGCCGATTCTTGAATTTTTGTTTATTTAAAAAATTGAAAAAATTGTTCCCCTGTTTAATATCGCTTGAATTTGATGCACAGGGGTGCACGAAAAAAAATTGTTGACTTGTTATGTTAATTGTGATAAACAAATTATATTAATAAATAGCCAAAATCATTTTTTCTTCTTATTCTGTACAAACTATCTTATCAGTGATTTTAATTAAAGAAAATTTGTTAACCGATATTAAGTTTCTCATTCAATATTTTTGATGTATTATTTAAGCAATTTACATGAGTAAATGTTTTTTATCGGAATTTGCGGACAAACAAAGTTCGTTTTATCTTCAAATTGTGTACAGACTATCTTGCCAGTAAAGTGTAGTGATCAAAATTTGTCTGCTGATATTTTTTTGCTAAGTAAGATCAGTGTTGGTTGCTAATCGACTGCATTTTCAAGTGTTAAACTCACGGAATCATCTGAAGTCCTTGTTTCGAGCTTCTTGTGCTTCTTCGGATAGCAGATCAATTGGAATTAGAAAGTATTCAATAATTTTTCCACCATGTAAAATAATTTTGTGCGCGGAAGATGACATGTAGAACCATTTGTACAGATCTAATTGTGCAGTTTCATAAGCGTACAATTCAAATTTAACTCCATCGATTTTCCGTCCACAGGAAAGAACCTGCAAAATTATGGTGAATCGTTCAATCTAGCGACAATCAACAACTGTAATCCTTGCTATTAGTTCAGGATCCCGAAAAAATCTTCGCGTAGTCTTTCCGTCATTTGAATGGCCTGCTCCATGCTTAGGAGCGTCTTTTATTAGCCCTATCTCGTTTCGAAAATGCTTCTGGATCCATATTTTGGCAGCCTTTATTAACTTTTTTTTGTTTCGTTGTTTTTCCTTGCCATTTGCAAAAATCTGAACGATAGGCAATGTTTAAAATAGGAGTCATGCAACGCACCTTAACATGGAATGGTGAAAGACAAAGTTGATAATCCTCCTCAATGACATGTTTCTGTTTCACTGTGACTAGATCATTTATTTCTGAAAGGTTTTCGTTGCACAAGTCGCAAGTTTCTCCACTTGGTATTTTTCTAAGGTCCTAAAATACTTTACCATCCAACATAGTTAACTGCATTTTATAGTCTACCTGACACCTGAACGTGCTTGATGCAATTTTAGAGTTCAACAGAAGATTTATCTCTCTCCTTATGCTGTCTATCTCAGATCATGTTAAATCGGTTGTTTCTTTAGCATATTTATATGATAATGGTATGCACAATTTTGTAGACCCATCAGGGTAAGGATTTTCTCAAACCATTTCAGACTCTGATTCTAATCTAATAGGTACCATTGAGTTCATGCAAATGCTTTCATCAGATTCCGTGCCATCTGGAAGCTTTTGTTTATATGAGCTTTGGTCTGATGCCCATCAGCACCATATCTTAGAGAAAGTGTCATAAATCTGACACGTTTCTCTAGCACTTGTGCCTTAATTCTAGGAATCTCTAGTTAACGGTTTATTGTAAGATCTAGCATTTCTTGTAATTTAATAGTGACACTTTCATTAATAAATAGTCATTTCTGAGGCAAAAGGATAACAACTTCTTTTTGCGTCTGACAGATCTTTATATGGAACAGAAAAATCTGAATTTTTTGCCTTTGCTTGAAAACGTTTTCAATCAGTACCAGAGCTTCATCATCGGTAAATTTAATTACACTCGCTTTATTTTCATTTGTGTTCCTTTCATCCCTATTATCTATAACTCGACTTATTTCTCAGCCAACCTTTGATAAGCTTAAAAAGATTATTGGTTCCTTCAGTAACCGCTTACTGTGAAAAAATTCAAATTTATTTTTCTTGTAAAAGAAAGACCTCGAAGACCACTATTGCTTTTTGATCCTCTCTAATTATATAATTTTCTCGTATATAATTCAGTAGGAGATCACATAAATTTTTATCACTTAACGCAAATTTTCGAATTGAAACACGTCAAAATTTCTTAATGGGTATCTGAAGAGAAGTCATATTGAAGATTAGACCAATAATAATTATTCAACAATTAAAATTCTAGTACTTATTTAGTTACATATTTTTTAGTCAATTCCTTCTTTATTATAGACATAAAAAGAATTAAGAACTAAGCTTTACAATCTAACGAATCAAAAAAAGCATTTTATTAAATACACGAACATACTCATATTTAACCTATTAACTATTAACCTAAAAAAATAACGAAAAATCGAAAATCTGTAAAAATACTGAGTAGAGCCTCATTAAATGTTTGTAACTCAATGTCTAATTAATATTAGTAGTGGATACAATAATATACGTAAGAATTTTAAGAAGAACATTTTCTAGCTTATTTACCTTTTTTGTAACGAAGAATTACAGGTTGAAATCATCGACATATAGAAATGGACCGATAACGCTGTGGGGAGAACGGAAATGGGATCTTGAGAGAGAAAAGAGATATAAGATGTACACTTGTCTCTTTCTAGATAAAGCTGACTGGTCGAGAGCATTTTCGTTAAGGGGTAACACCACTCTAAAATTTTCAAAAAATTGAATATTTTTTTGGCTCAAACTATACTTTAGTCCCTTAAAAATCATATCCAACTGCTTTTATACAAAAATAAAATTTTTAAGAGGTCCAAATCTCGTTTTTGCCGCGCAGACACTTTATTTTATTTCCGTACATTTTCGTTCAAATATTAATAGCGTGTTTTGTTATTGTAAAACTTTTCGAATTAACAATATGAATTCAAGAAAAGACGTGTATTGTGACAAAAAACCCAGCCGAGGAGGACGAAGCAGTGCAAAAAGATCGAAATTATCAAACTGACGCCCGCAAAACTGTTACGAGCAGGAGAAGCCTGGAGAACGTTAGTACATCGGATAAAAATGGTGCTTTTGGCAAAAGGCTCAAGCTACTGGAGAAGATTTTGTGTATAAACCACCTCTTTCTGAAGAAGTTTCTAAAGCGATTTTGCCAATTTATGAAGAGTTAAGCAGTGACGATCTACTTACGCGTTGCTTAGGCGGCTTCAAACAAATAGCAATGAAAGTTTCAATGCGACTGTCCGGTCTATGACTTCGAAATCTTTCTCAAGTGACAAACACGTCCTCGATACTGCAGTATATATTGCTGCAGGTATCTACAATGATGGCTTTTCAAGTGTCATGATGCTGATGCACCACTTGGGCTTGACAATCGGACCGAACTGCTATAATTTCTGCGTGGAGGCGGACGTGCGTCGCATTAAGTTTTCCGAGAGATCTCTAACAGACGTCGCCAGAGAGGCCCGGGTGTCCTTAAAATCATCCATAAAGAAAGAGAAGGAGTCAGGCATTAATAGAGATGGCCAAATGTGCGGCGCAGGCATCGCAGATTCGAGGTATACGAAAATTTCAAGGATTTAAAGTCTCCGAAAACTTTAAACGCGTTTTTTTGAAACTGGTTTTTTCAAACTTGGCGCACTCATAGCTTCAACAACATTGCAACAACATATTTTGAAAATTACTTGTTTTATTAACAATTTACTACTCTTTTTTTAGTCGAAAATTCATACGTTTTGTTCCGAAGTGCACAGTTTCTACCAAAATTGGAATTTAAAAAATCCTAGGTACTTCGATAGCTATTAGTATGTAGTTTCAGAAAATTTTTGTTTTTTTGTTCCAGCTCTCCCGGTTTTCGAGAAATTGGTACACCCGCGGAGCACCTTCAAAAAAATCTTTTTCCGCAGATCTGCTGTAGCGCCGCCATTTTGTACAAAAATCATGATAAAAAATTTTTTTTTTATATATTAATATGCATTAAATGAACCATCTAAATACGAATACTATTCCTTTTTCCATAAACCCAGAATAACTTGTCAAAATTAGGCCTTTTTTCAGGCCCCTAGAGTGGTGTTACCCCTTAAGTGAAGTTTGATGAAGCACAGGACTGTACTTTGTATCACAAATGCCACAGTAATGTGATGTTTATGGTTTATTGTATCTTTCAGCATTTATTTATTTATTATTTAGTGTAATAACTATTAAAAATGGTGATAATCTGTGCAGTTTCTGGGTGTTGTGAAAACGTTAAAGTTGATTTTTAATCGCTTTAAAATATAAGGTTAAAAAACTGGAAATTTTTGTTAAAAAATAAAGGTAATTTTTCCTTGCACACTTTTTTATTTCAGACTACACAGAATTTTAATAAATGAAAAATTGTATTATACTTTGTTGCAAATTTCTGACACATTTCACATTATCTTTGGTCTCACAAAAGGATTATTATTGTAGCATTTTCAATCCTATTTCGAAAAGAATTTAAGGTTAGAAAGTTATTTTGAAAAACTAACTGAAAGAGAATATTTTGCACGAATGTTTTTAAAAATTCAACTTATTATAACTTAACATTTATAATGTATTGTTTATAAATGTTTTCAAAAAATTAACCATACAGAATATTAAGGCAATATCTGGGGCCCGATTCATTTGACACAGTCCTGGAATAGAAAGAGACACATCTGCATCTCATATACTTTTTCTCTCTCTAGAACCCATTTCAGTTATCCCCACAGCGTTATCGGTCCATTTCTATATGTCAATGGTTGAAATTAATTTTCTCTGCTGGAATATTCCACATAGAATCTTGGAAAAATTAGTTGACAGGTGGCCCCAAGTTAATGTCAACTTGAGGTCACTTGGGTCACTTACCATAAAAGTAGAATTTTTGCCAGCGAATTCCGATAATAAACATTTGTTTGCATAATTTATTTCAAAAAATTAGAGACAAATATCGATTAACAAATTTTGACCAATTCAAATCATTGGCAAGATAGTTTGCACAGAATAAGAAGAAAAACCCATTCTTTTTTGCCCATAAATGCCGATGATATGCATGTTTTTATATAATTTGCGAAAGAAAATTATAAACAAATATCGGTTGAAAATTTTTCTGTAATTAAAATCACTTGCAAAATAGTTTTTACAGAATAAGAAGAAAAAACCATTCTTTTTTGCCTATAAATGCCGATATATTATATAAATGCATTTGTTTATATAATTTGTTGAACAAAATTACAAACAAATGTCAGTTGACACTTCCTCTTCAAGTAAAATCAGTAACAAGATAGTTTGTGCAGAATAGGAAGAAAAAACGATTATTTTTTGCCCATAAATGCCGATGATAGGCATTCGTTTATATAATTTGTATACAAAAATATAAACAAATATCAAGTGTAAACTTTTTATGATCAAGTGACATTTTTACGGCAAGAAATTGTTTATAACAATTCACTTAACAAGACATCCATTTTTTTCATTCATGCACCCCTGTGCGGCAAATTCAAGCGATATTAAGCAGGGGGGGGGGGGATTATTTAAGTAGATAAAAAATAAAACCATTTTAATTTAAATTTTTTCCTTTATTTTGAATTGACATAAAATGCTAAATTTGTCTAAAAAGAAGAATTCAAAATCGGTAATAAATTGTTCCCTGCAAGTTATTTTGAGCCCCGCTTTTCCATTACACCCCACTGTGCGTTGTGACTTTAATGAAAAGTAAAGTATTCCAAAATATTTCTTCTTTATTTAAATATTCTTTTTGTCCATAATACTAGTAAGACTGGTAAGACCGAAAATTATGGCGAGACTGACCTTCTCTAGATTACTTCAAAAGAGTTAGAATATTGTAGAGATGGTTTGGTTATGGACTAAGATCACTATAAGAAAGAATGTGGGTCACACCTTCTATTCTGTGGATGACATGAAATTTTGCATACGAATAATTTTCCGAGTGGTATATGTTTTACTGAAGAATGACTAGATGAGGAGCCACGAAAATTTAAATTTAAGTCGGCGTGAACGAATAGGACTTGCTAATGCCCTGTGAATTCGTTTGAGGTTCTCACAATTTGTTTTGCTAATCTAGCTGGCACTGTTTAAAAAAGATAGAACCTATACCTGTTCGCATATTAGATTTCACCTGGGAAAAATATATGGCCCTACATTCTAGTGTACACTCAAAAAACTTTTCTCCTATTTGAACTAAATACGCGTGTCTTTGCACCAAAGAAATTTGAGCATTTCTATGCGGTCAAAGAAAAGTTTATATGATTTAAGGAAATTTCTTAGTTACTTCTTTAAAATTTTAATTAAAGATATTGTTTTTCGTGCCAACAGACATCTTTTTTTAAATGGAAGAAGTATTCTCCGCTTTAAAAAAACGTTTAACTTAAATGTACAAAGCTTTTATTAGGTGTAACTAAAGCATTTATTACTATGAAACTAAAACGATATTATAATATAATGTATTATTGCATATAATATTAATTATAATAATTATTAATAACAATTTTTAATAATTTTATGTGAAGAATATGAAAAATAACAGTAAAAAAGCTGTTTAATTCAATTAGAACTTCAAAGTTTCGATTTCCTATGATTTTTACTTCAGGAGCGTCATGAACTTCTGATAAGTTTTCGAGCGATTTCTGGTATTTAAATGGTTTATTTTTTTTGGATTTTCTTAATTCAGACCGTGGGAAAATGTGCTGGCAGTCTGCTTAAAGGTCTGGCCCAGGTCTGGATTTATCTAGACTGTCTAGTCTTGAAGTTCTGGCCTGACCCAGACCTGGCGCTGATCCCCTCGGCGTGCAGACATCTTGGCAGATTACTTCACAACTTGAAGTACCAGTTACGTGTTGACTCTGTCACAGACTGTGATCCAGCCAATAACTCGCAGGCAGGCCAGCAAATACCTAGCGGCTAACCAGACAGTCTGGCATGGGCTAGACCGACAAACCGTAACAATTTAGTCCAGGACCAGGCCCGACCGTTGATGGAAACCAGATGGTATGTTCTGGGTCAGGCCAGCACCAAAACATTTTGCCGCACGGGGAGAGCACAAGAATTATAGGAATTATTTTCAAATTGAACAATATATGGTGAAAATAGAATATGTGTGCAAATAATTTATGGTTATCCATTTCGAAAGGGGAAATTGTAAATACGTCACGATATTGACGGGGATGACGCAGTGCGATCAAATCTCATTCTGAGAGCCACTGACTTTTTGAAGACCAAATTGTTCTTGGTAACTTCGATTCCACATATAAAGAACCATTTTCTCACATTTCTGAAATCCCAGTCACATCTGCCATTCATCTTATGCTACTTTTAACCCAAATCACTACATCTGTCATTTTCCAAAATTCGTGTCATCGTCTATGCTATAAACAGCATCATAGCACGCTTCGTGATGACATTACCTGTGAAAGGCCTTCGACTAAAGCGGAACCTTCAACCACTGAGAAAGTTCGTTTGGATTCGGAATCTGACTGTACTGTATCTTTCTGCTTTCTGACAAGTTTTTCATACTATATCACACGCCGCTGTAAGGACCTCGGATAAACAATAACTTCGTACATGAACTCTCCTCGACCCTGGCTCTGACACTAGCTCTTTATCCCGCAAGTTAGATCGCCACCTTGATTTATCACAACTGACTATTAATATTTCCATGAACACGGTTGAATTTAAACCGATTAAGATTGCTGACACACGCGTGACCCCTCCATCTTGAATCTCAACCATCATTGTAACTTGTCGAGGAAATTGTCGATAAGAATTGGCATCATATCCAGCGGCTTCCCTTTGAGGATTCAAAATTCATAGTACACGAACCCATCGATGTAGTCTTGGGTACCAAGTTTACAGGTCACTTCTTCTAGATGCAGTTCGTTAAGGGTTACGAAAGCCTCCCGTCGCCTCTCGGTCCTTTTGCAGATGGGTTTCTTGGTCTGATCGGATTCACTACTTTTCAGCTGAAACCTTGTGCTGCTGTGTTTTTGGGTTGATTGATTCACTGCCTACGCAAGGAATCGAAACTCTCTTGCGGTCACTTACTTTTGGTTAAACTCACGAAGCGTTCTCGTTTATATTCAAGAAGTTGACCCTTTCCGCTGATCGATTGATGTTGCCAGTCGGATTTCAGAGGTCCATCGTCTTTAACTCCTTTTGACGTCAAAACCTACTAAATAAAATCCAGCTGATCATGCCACTCGAGAAATTGAAATTTCTCGATCTTGAACTTGGTAGAGTCTGTACTAGAATGGACCCGAATAGCTTTCACATTGTGAAGCTTACTAGCCAGCGTTTTTCATTTTCATGAAGAAGCTTCCCCCACTGACCCTCCCCAAGCAAATTATAAGGAATTCGAGCAGCTATCCATTTCGGTTCGTCACGCAAACTGCAGCCTCAATACGTTCAGCAATTTTCTGTACATCGACTCATGTAACAAGAGTAATTGCGCGTTTTTTGTGCTTTAAACTTCTTTCTAAGTCTGCTGTAGAGAGTTTTTCTACTCGTGGATCAGCGCCTTACTCCCGAAGAAATCAACTGCGAGTTTATTAGTTTGCTTTTCCTGTGGAGTACGACTAGCGAAATCGACTTTGCTCTATGATCAACGACACCCGGTTATTTCGCACATATATTTTTGGAACTTAGTATTGACTGGTCTTCAGAAATGCGATCAACTGATGGGGATCTTCCTGCCGGAAATTTTGTCTACTCTCGCTATAGAAATTAAAGCATGCGTGGACTTCCAGCATCTACTTCTAATCATGGGCAATCCTGAAGATCTCGACGCCTTAAGTCCAGGTCATGCTCTCGTAGGCAGAACATTGGAACAAATTCTCAGAGCAACAATCTCGGACAAGTAACTGAACTACGTCCCACTGGCGTTTTGTCCAAGCAATGCGTGACCAGTTTCGAAAAAGCGGATCTCATGAGTACCTTCATACGCTTCAACAAAGAAATAAGTCGACTGTGTTGACGCGTAATCTTCAAATTGGAGACGTCATCTTTATTGTTCACTCTTCTCTACTTGGACGTGGGACATGGCCTTTAGGACGGATAACCAGTGACAGCTGTGGACAGGAAGGACTTGCGCGAGCTACCACTTTTGAAACTTTTTCGGGATCTACAACCGCCCCATCTTTCAATTCCGTTGGTCACCAGGCGTGCACTGACTCTAGGCGGCCCACAGTGCTCCATGCCGGGCAGAAGTGCATCTTTATCTTTTCTTTTCTTTCTCTACATGGAAGCTTCCTTTATGTGTCAACAGCCCCAGGCTGTTTCGTTCAGTGAAC
Source organism: Druon quercuslanigerum (assembly GCA_010014905.2). Lineage (NCBI taxonomy): Eukaryota > Metazoa > Arthropoda > Insecta > Hymenoptera > Cynipidae > Druon > Druon quercuslanigerum. Next base: position 16,066 of record JAAAKG020007422.1, read on the forward strand.
GAGGCGGGCGGAATGTTAATAATTTATTTGAAATTATTGTCGTCTTTCTGAGTGACCTTCGTGTTTCATTGTTGACCGAATGGTTTTCACCCAGTACTTATTAATCTTGAAGTTTTCCACTGTTTTGAGTTTCGGGTCGTATTTTTAATTGGAGTCGGTACTCAGGTAGTGGCGTGATGTTTTTTTGTTGAACTGACTCCGACCCTTTTTCCTGCGAGCTCAGTATCTACCAGGATTATGGCAAGTATAGGCCTTCTGATTCTTGAACGAGTTTAAATCAAGTGTGCTACTGAAGACCATTTTAATATTTCAGTATTTAATTTAAAGTCAGTATTTCCTATGAACATTGAGATCTTTCAGGTCTATTCTTTCAATCTGTGTTACCTTCTCTTTTGGTTTTGATAAGTGACTTTCCCGACTCGATCGTCTTCTGGTGTTGGGGGAAGTGACGAGACGGATGACGTATTACTTCCGGTTGCGTCGGGATTGATCGTTTGGTGAATGATCGTGGTTATAGCTTCCGGAGATTACATCTGTTCTAATTTTTCAAAACAACCCAAACATTTTTTTGGTACAAAGTGCTTTCTGGATCGACTTGAGGAAAACTCATTTGCATTGCAGTAAACAGTTATTTGGAAGCTAGTAGTGACAGTGAGAAACTTTTCTAGTGCTATCTGTGGTCGCCTTCAACCGGACATCCTGAAAAAGCATCATCCTCCTAGAAAACCTTTGTCAAAGGTACAGAATTTCTCCATAAATTCTGATTTTTATAGCATGTACGAGAGAGCACTGATCAAAGAACGGCGAGCAACAAAAAACTTCAATTTTATACTGATAGCAACGAATTGGGGGCACAACAATAGTATTGACTAGATTCATTATATTTTAATTCTGGTATAGATACAGCGACGCATAATGTTTGTTTTGACAATCCCATTCTTGTTGCTTATGAAGACAGACGCGCAGGCGCGAGCGAGATGCGCCTGTTCTAAGCAAAACAAAGTAAGTCGGGTGAATCAGCCATACAGAATATATTTCTAAACGACAAAATTTTTGAGATAGCTTGCTTCGACAAATGTTTAATAGGATTACACATTTCATATAATAGCAATACGTATATCACAGTTTTGTACCACAAATATTAATACATTCAATTTACAATATTTCAGTTAGTGCATTTAAGATCGACCTTCACCGAAAAGCTTCAATTTTGACGCATAAAAAGTTGCGTACCTGTTTAATTTTTTAATTTAAGAGAAAAAGAAAAAAAATACTTTTGAGATATTGGTTAGCTCAATTGAATTGCAAAAAGAGCGCTTTAAAAAATATAATCATGTGCGAGAAACCCCTGGTCGAAGATCGTGGCGTACCAGAAAGCTTCAATTTTGTCACATAAAAAATAACTTTTGCAGCAACTGCCGCGGTGATACCACACTATAAAACATAGCACTTATGTCAGCAAGCATCGTATCCCTCACGCCCTGTGCACTGACTTTTTTTCGCAGACCTACTTTCAGGTCGAAGTAAAACAAAATTTGCTATAGGGACACGACTTAGGGAAAAAACAAGTAGTTTAAGTCAATAAACCGTTTTCCCTTCAAATGTGAAATGTGAAGCTTTAAATGTGAAGCTTCCGAACAAAATTTTAAATAATATTACCATGAATAATCATTGTATCTTTTCTGTCGTAATGTATGTGGGTCATTCCACGAAATACTTACTCCCTAAACTTTTTTTCTCCTTGAAATATTTTTGTCGTCCTTTTTTGACGAATATTTAATACGTATTTTTTTATTTCAATATGATATGCAAAATTTCCAAGAAAGAAATGTTTGAAAATTATCAAGTTAATAAAAGTGTTTGTCTTAACTTTTTTATAACTGAAAGAGTATTTTTTTAATTCAAACATTTTACCTAATATGCGGTTGATCCCGTACTTCAAAATGAAGTATACTGAAAATTGCTCCATTGAATTTTCATAAATAAATTAGGCATTTTTATAAACAAATAGAGGCTGCTGACAAAGTACATCATTTTTTCACTTTTTTGTGGATTAATATTCCTAACACATTCCAGAATATACTGTAAAAATTTCAAAGTGAATAAATTAATAGTTATTGAATAATGAATTTTTAACAAATAATAAATTCACTAGGGACTGTGTGTCAGCTCCCATATTAATAGTTTTTGTACCCTCAATCTGCAGTCAACACACAAAATGTCATCTAATTTTTAAACATCAAGTTTTTCGCGAATCGAAAAAGAAACATGACGTAAACTTTCTTCTTGCTTTTTCCAGAATGTTTTTCCATGTTAAATGGATTGGAACAGCGATCTTTTGGGCTTTTAAACGACATTTTCGTTACAAAGCACGTTACAAAATAAAGTTTTGCTTTGGCAAGTTATGATGTCCAGCGCTAATACTTTTAATTTATGTTAATCTTATTCTTAAGTCTACAACAATCGTATGCAGTGCTTCTTTTTACTATCCTTGCCGAACACGCAAGTTTCCCATCCTTGCATCTGTCGCACTGCAGAATATTGCGAGACCAAATGAATTCTGCTCATACGTGGCACGCGCGGTAGCACGCACGCTTGAAGCGTATAACGGCTTCTGTTCAAAATTCATTATTCAACACATATTCATTTCTTCACTTTGAAATTTTTACAGCATATTCTGGAATGTGTTAGGAATATTAATATGCCAAAAAGTGACAAATTAGGTCCTTTTTTATCAACCTCGATTTGTTTATAAAAAAGCATCATTTATTTATGAAAAATCAATGGAGCAATTTTTCAGTATAATTCATTTCGAAGGTTGGGACCAACCGCATATTATATAAAATGCTTGAATTTTTATGATAAATACCAGATATTTCATTATGCATTCATGTTTTTCCTACAGCTTTCGAGCTTTGATCTTAGGCACCGAATCGAGTAGTTTTTATGTAGCTGGCTCTCAGTCTAAACTCTTCTCATCTGCATGAAAAGCGACATACAATGCAACACCGACGGAAAAGTATCCTTTCGCCGACCTTTAGACATGGATATTATTGTTCAGGGGTCCCTAAGTATAAAATATCCAAGAAATAGTGAGTTCGGCATGATCCCTGAGTGTGGTGCCAAAGAGTCCTAAAGGGTCCTTGGAACTCCTCGAGTTTGCATGAAACATTAACTTTGGTACAACAGCCTCAAAAAAGTATCCTTTTCCCGATACTCAGGCATGGATATTATTGTTTGGGGGGACGCAAACTACAATATATACAAGGAAGAGACAGTTCGGCATGATCCCTAAACGTAGTGCCAAACAGTCTTCGAGGGTCCATCGAACTCCTCTCGCGTCCATGAAAAGTAACATTTGGTCCCTCCTATCTCGAAACATGGCGTTTTTTGGGCCCAGTGTCTAAGGACTTTATTTGATCAGGATATTATAAACTAAATTATACTACAGTTTGAGCCAATTTGGCCGGGACCATATTTTCCATAGTTGTGTGCGGGGTCCTTTTGGGAACATTTTCTCTTTGATTGTATGATCTCAAATAACTGAACAAACATTCGATTCCCTTTGAGGACATTTCTTGCATGCATACCCGGCTATACCCTTTTTTAACCGTTTCATCTTTAGACGGTTAGAACAACAGATCATAGTTTCACTATCTTTTAGTGGGCCAGGAGATCCGGTTCCATGGCCAAAAGCCAAAAACGCAACAAAATGTACAACAATGAATTCCAAGGACACATATATATGATTTTCGATAGCGTTGATTCAGACTCTGAAGTTATAATTTCAAAAAACAAAATGGCGGATTCAATGTGCCTGGCGAGTATTTCAACAAATTATTGGATGTCTACTTGAAACGTTATAGTATCTAGCGGTTTTCGAGGGTGCTGATTCCGCATCTAGAGTCAAAATTGAAAAAAAAAGTAATTTGGTGGTTTCAATATGAAGGGTGATAGTGTTTGAAAAGAATTATGAAAAATTATTTCATACATGAATTTAAAATATTTCTGTCCGCATTTAGCCTATAATAAATGTTACTCTGTTCCCCGGGAGAAGGCCCAGGCGACATACCAATTTTGGTTCCCTTGGCACAGCCTGTTCTAAAATTGTTTCAAGAAGGTAGTGAGGTCCTTTTCATTTACAGCTAACATCTGGCAACATTTGTTGAACCTATTTTGAGAATGATTGCCAAGAAAAGTAATAAATATGAAACTGGGACCAATGATAAGAGAAATGAAGAAAGCGTCCTTAAAAAAACGAAAGGACACTTCCTCTGTCAAGAAAATACCAATGCCCATGCGCAAAGTTTGGATGAAGAACTTGCAGTTCAGTCACAAGCAATACATTTAATTTTTATTTACTAAACTTTTTTAAATTTAATATTGGCTTTCCTGCATTTGTCCATCAATCGTATCTATATAATAATTGAGACTTAAGGGGTACTACCCCTTAATTTATTATTTATTTTTAGCAATTTATTTTAGCAATTAGTACATAATAAAATAACATTTCAAGAGTGTTTTCAAAAATTGTCAGTAAAAAATAAGCATTTTTAAGCTTGTGACAGCAAATTTTCGGATACGTCCTGAAAAAGTTACTTTGCCGTGACACGCAGAACGCAGGACTGGATTATCTGTAACCAAAAATAAAAAAAAAATTTACTAAGTCGCCACGCTGAGTTTTATTTTATTTTTTTAGGTTTTGTTAACATTTTGAAGAGAAAACACCGATTTTCGAGAAAAAATCAACTTTATTTATTGTTAAATAAACAATAATAATGGCAAAAAATAACAAAATTTAGCGTTGCGACCTTGCAAATTATGTATAGAAATAGTGCACAAAATTTCATAAGGATTGGTCCAGTAAATTTTAAGTTACAGTTGGCACCGTCTTTGAAAACGTTGAGCGCGAGAAAAACGCTTCAAAGTTTTGCGTAGTAAAAAAACCGAAATTAAACACTAATTAGAAATTTTTTAATATACTCACACAGAATCATCAATGCCAGGTCCATAATGTATAGAACTTTCATCTAGCATGTCCAAAGTATCTTTTTGCTCTTATCTGCGACGAAATTTGTCTTCTTTGGTTTGTTCCGCAGCTCGATGATGGTACGCTCAAGTACTCAGCCCTGTCGGAGCGGTTGAAATGTCAATCATTAATAATACCCTAAATTATTAATTTTAGATGTTAATTTTGTTTGTCTACTGGTCTATATCAATATTATTAAAATATTGATAAATCTTA
>JAAAKG020007433.1:0-21308 GCA_010014905.2 Druon quercuslanigerum
ACCCCTTCCTCACACTACTCCCCTCCCTACCGAGTGAGTCACGCCAACCCCGAAAGGGAAACGGCTTAATGGTGTAATAATAATAATAATAACTTGAATTCTGGATAGCTTGATCCAGATACTAAATATTGAATACCAAAAGCATCAATAAAATTTCGAATACTCAATTAGGTGCCAGGTAATTGAACTAAACTAAAGATTATTTAACCAAATTTCTGATAATCGAATTGAATGTTATATGTAATCAATTTTAATTCTAGAAAATTCAATTGATTTTAACTGAATTCGAGATAGTTTAATCAAGTTCCTGCCATAAATTAATTTTTGCAAGATAATTCAATAAATATATTTATTTTGTTCGAATTATTTCAATTAAATTATGGATTATATGTATAACTCAATTTCTTTTAATTCAATTGAATTTAGGCTAATTAAATTAAATGTCACATCATTAATTCAGATGTAAGATAATAATTTTAATTCCAGATAGTAATTCGGCGCCAGATGCTTCAATTAAAATTTAGAATTTGAGTGAATTCAAGGTAATTGAATTTAATTTCTGATAAATTCATTTAATTTAAAATGACTCGTTAGAATTGAAGATACTTAATTTAGTTTGAAATAATTTAATTGAACAAAAAATGTTGATAACAGTTTCTTCTAATTCTGTTAAATTACAGACAATCAAATTTAACACAAAATAATTGAATATTATTTCAGATAATTGAATTTTTTAGGTACGGCTAAAGCGGCCTACACGAAACTCGATTATTTATAATTGATAATCTCTTTTTAATTAATTAATAATTTTTAATTAATTTTTAATTAATTAATTAAATTATTTATTTCTAATATAAAACGAAGAATATCTAACCTATAAGATTAATTTTTTTTCAAAAAGCCGAAGTTTTAACAAAGTAGATTTTTTAAACAAATAGTTGAATATTCAACTAAAAAAAGATAAGTTTATAATCAGAAATTGATTACTTCAATTTTCAGTTTAAAAAATGGCTTTTTAAGAAAATCAAAAACGAATCCAACGAAATAAGCCAAATCTTTAACAAAATAGTTGAATTCTGAACAAATTACATGAATTTTTAAGAAAGAAGAATAATTTTCTACCCGAATAGATGAATTTTCAAGAAAATAGTTGAATCCTTAAACAGAACAGATTAATTTCGAAGCAAATAGTTACATTGTTAACCAAAAGGGATCAACTTTTATCGAATTAGAAAGATTAATTTTCTACCATAAATGTGAATTTTCAACCAAAACAATCATCTATTCACCAAAAATGGAATAGATGCATATTCAGTAAAAAAAAATTTCAACCAAACAAAAGAATTTTTAGCAAATTAGTTGAATTTCAAACCAAAGAGATGATTTTTAAATAAAATAATGAACCTTAAAAAGAATTAAATTTTTAAAAAATTGTTCAACATTCAACCAAAAAGTTTGCTTTGTAAACCAACAATATTATTTTTGTACCAAAAAAGACAAAGTATTAAAAAAATACATTGATTTTCCACCAATTACTAGAATTTTGAACAAAAAAAGGGCGAATTATTATTAAAATTGTTGCATTTTTAACTCAAGAAGATAAATATTTAACCCAAAATAGAATAGTCACAGAAAATAAAATTCAGTCAAGTGGTTTAATTTGTAATCAAACCAGATGAATTCCGAACTGAAAACGTAATTGTAAAATTTTCAACAAAATAAAACAGTTTTTAACCCAAAATATTTAGATTTTCTCAATGGGATCTATCATTTCAGTTAACATTTAAGCGAGTAAACAAGTAAAGGGGACAGTTTCTTGAAAACAGGAGAAAAAGAAGAATTCTTGAAAAAAGGGATAAAAGGGAGAAGAGTGTGTTAAACATTGTTAAATTTTTTCGTCAGGAAACGTACTCAACAATGCTCTTAATTGTAATTTTTTCAACAGAATTTCATAAAAAGTATTTTCATAGTACTAGTATCAAATGGTTTTAACTCATTATTTTTTTTTCGATCGACGTAATACGTGGTCTTGTTCTTTGCGAACTCAGCTATATATACAAAGAAAAAAAAAACCAGTAAAACAAATAAGTTACATTGTCTTGTTACATTAAAGATGTGTCTTCTCTGGAGTTAGAGAATAGCAATCTCAGAAACCAAGTTCAACTTTCTGACCCTAGGCTGGGGAAACGATTCGCAGAAATGAAACTATCCTTGGCTTCAGAACACATTGCGTGTTTAGTTTTGGTAGTTGTTTTTTGAAAGTTGGTGCGAGTAAACGCGACACGCACTGCGCCCATGAGGACAAATGTCGGGCACCGATTGTAATGTAGCTGTTGGCACGAACTAAAATACTTGAAAAGCGTGAGGTACGCTTTTTGTTAAGGGCATGTCGCGACGGCAATTATTACTCGTCACATTCATTGCCTTTCGAGTACGTGCTTTTTGTCGCTTTCGACCTAATAGGCACAGGAAAGTGATGCCTAATGTGGTGCACTAAAATCTATCACTTAATTTAGAGAATAATATAAGCCATTTGGTTGTAGCAAAATGCAGAGCATGTAGTTCGATATCTCGTGGCTACTGTACGAGGTTTGCCCAGAAAGTATCCGACCTTGTGATCTAGCTTTGTACCTAGTTGTGTTTTTGTGAAATACAGGTATTTAACATTTAGGGGGACCTCTGTAAGAAATGTAACATCAACCTGCGTTTACTAGTAAGTACTAGTAGAACCTGCAAACTAGTACGCAATTGCGTAAACGTCTAACGATGTACGCGATGCATTTCAGGATGACGGAATTTTCGCCTAAAACTTGACCATTCATTTTCGGAAACCATAGTTGTGATTCGAAAAGTAAATGGTGATGAGTCTATGAGTGACAATTAAATTAAAGAGCGGGTTAGTCGATTTAAAAGTGGCCGTACTTCGGTAAAAAGTGACCACAGCTTCGGCAGGCTCGCAGCGGCCAAAGCACCTCTAAATGTGGAACGAGGAAGGTGTTGTGCACCATGAAATACACAACAAAAGGTCAGACGTTAAACGAAGCATATTACCAAGAAGTTTTAAAGCGATTACGTGACGCAGTAAAAAGGAAACGCCTCATTTGGGAAAAATTAGCGACTGGGTTTTTCACCACAAAAACGCACCTTCCCATTCATCGCAGCTTAATCAACAATTTCTGGCGAAACACAGCGTTGTACAAATTTAAATCACAAATCACGACGAAATTACTTTTATACAATAGCTTTTTCATAACATTATAAGAATTTTTGTTCCTTACTCTGATCTATTGGAAATTATTTTGTTGTTAAATAACAGATTCTTGTTCAGTAACAGTAACATATTCGCCGTCCCTTGTCATCCCTGCAAGACTTACGGTAATTAAAAAAATTAAAATTCGTTAAGAATCGTACTGTCGGTAGATTTTTGTCAAAAAAAAGTTGCTTTTGTTCTCACTGAGAGCCGCTTCCATATGTTTTTTAAGGGCTTGTCGCGACGGAAATTATTAGTCGTCACATTCATTGCCTTCCGAGTGTGTGCTTTTTGCCGCTTTCTACCTTATAAATGCATAGTTAGATTAGGTTAGTCGTTTCAAAAGGAGTAAAAAATCTCAGCAAACTCAACTCTACGCGTAGTGCAACTGGCACACGCTGCCGGTCTTCTTTTGCACACTTCCGAGTCTTTTAACGAGATAAAAAGCAAAAGAAAAATGATGGTGTTACGGCTTTGTCTCAGCAGTTACTGTCTTTTTTTGCGTGTTTTTTTTTTCGTTCAGAGTACACTTCGTTTGCAAGTGCTTCGTTTGTATGCCATTGCGGAATGAGTTGAAAAATGTTTACTTGGTCTAAATGAAGACTTCAACGAAAACTGTGTGTACAAGCTCTTCGGGATGTCACTTTTTATCTGCAATTAAAACGTTTTATTCTATTTCCTTCTCTGAGAATTATTTATGTTTGTTGAATTTTAAAATTATACTTTTTGACGTCTATGGCGTCACTCGATCAGAAGGTTGAAAACAAGATTTTAAAAATGCCCGTCCCAGTTTTTATCCCCAGAAAATTATATTATTAATATCGTTTACCAAACTTTATTTACTTTTTAGCCCCCACACCCTTTCACCCATTCTCCTACCCCCCCCCCCCCCCCTTTAAAAAATGCCACTTTTCCCCTGTTTTCAAGAAACTTCGACTTTTTCCCGTTTTTCTCGTATTTTCGTTTAACTGTGAACTAAATTAACAGCAACCAGCAGGACTAACTATTTCTGGTTAAAAGTGAACTCTTGATACACAATGCATCGCTTTTGATAAAAAATCTATCATTTGGTTAAACATTGACGTATTTTGTTAAAATATAAACTAATTTGTTAAAAAAAATCTTTTTTTAAAAATTCAACCTTTTGTTAATCACACTTTTTTATGATTGAAAATTGTTCTTTTCTTAGATGATTGTCATTTGTTTGATGCAAAAATCATATTTATTGATTGAAATAAAGCTTTTTTTTAATTTAACTTCTTTGTTAAAAATCCATCTTTTTGTGTAGACAGTTCGTCCTTTTGCATTGAAAAATTAATATTTTTTGGTTGAAAAATAATCTTTTTTGGTTGGAAAATAAGCTTTTTTGTTGAAACTTTATCTTTTCGGGTTTAAAAGAAAAAAATTGTATTTTCGGTTGGAAACTAACTAATATATTTTGGTTATAATTTTTCATTATTTCATGGAAAATCTTTTTTGGGGTTAAGATTAAACTAATTGGGTAGAAAATTCAACTATTTGGTTGTCAGTTAAATTATTTTTTTGGTACTTCAAATATTTTGGTGGATAATTCAATTATCTGGTTGAATATTGAACTGCTGTTGTAGAAGAAACATTTTTCTTTTGGTTAAAAATTACATTTTGGTAAACATTTATATTTTCGGCTTTAAAATCATACAGTTGTAGTTGAAAAAAATGCATACATTATAGTTAGAAATTTTTATTATTTTGTTGAAATGTTAATAATTTTGTTAGAAAATTCAACTTTTTGGTTGTCAGTTGAACTATTTGGTTGATACTTTAACTATTTTGGTAGATAATCCAACTATTTGATTGAAAATTAATTTTTGTATTGAAAATTCATATCTTCAAGTTGCAAAATCACTTACTTTGCAGAAAAATGGTTTTTGTTTTATTTGATCTATTTTCTTTGACGATTTAACTATTAATTTATCTTTCTTACATAAAAAAACCATATATTTCAATTTGAGGTCTTACGGATTTAAAACATTAAAAATGGAATTCATTGACTCTCTTACCTCCATCAGTTTTATGTAAAATGATTTATTCACCCATTATTCCTCTATTATTGTGAAAAATCACCCTATTTCCCCATTTTTGAGAGCAATTTGGGCTTTGAAATCTCACTTTGAAATCTCACACGTACATTCAGTACTTATTAGCTTTTGTTGTATAAAATTTGTTGTTTCCTCATGTCTTCGATTTACGTTACTAAATTCATATCAGCCCTTGCTCTCAATTCCCTATTCTGTACAGTTTGATCATGGAAATGAGGTTTAGAATATTTTTATTTCTCACTTGGAAAATTAGATTTGCAATTCTCCTTCAACCCTCTTTCCCGTATTCTGCGTTGAAGGCAAATAAAAGGCATTCTACGCGAATTTAAAAATACAAGATTATCTTATTTTAATTTTATTAATCTCAATTGGCGTAGATTACATAGAATTTTCCTAGGAATTGCAGGTCGGAAATGGTTTTTTGAAATTGGCAAAACGTTGAACGACCCTTAATGATAAAAGACAACGATTGGAATATGTTGTCTCTTGTTCAACACCGTGACAGTGTGTTATCGAGTTGTTCACCATTAGTGATGCAGTAACGAGGACAGTGGGACAAAAAAGGTACTTTTAATTATTCCATCGAGCAAGGACTTTGAAACGAGGTTTTACGATGAGCTTCCGCGCCGTTTTGCCATCAGGCACAAGGGAACGACCTATTCGCTAGGGGTTCGTGAGAGGGCGGAAAACGAAATTGGATTTATCGCGCCAACCATTTATCGAGCACCAACCTGCCTCGATATCTCGTTAGTGCGTATGAAGGGTAGACGATTTAGAAAATTCGTTGAATGAACCCTAACGCTCACTTCTTCTCCAAAAGCTGGCGGTTGGCCTTCCTCAAAAAGTCAGCCCCAGGAATGCAAACCACTTAAACCGCAGGTAGAAATATCTAAGATATTTTGTGTGATGAGAGAAAAAATCTTGGACTCCATTCTGCCTGTCAAAATGGGAGTTTCAAATGTTTACATTTACATAAGGGCATTTGCTGTAAACTTGAAATATTTTCGAAAATTTTGTCAGAAGTGAGTATTGGTTTAGAGTTTTAGAGTTTTAGACTAACCTTTCAGGCCTCAGACTCATATTGACACTTTTAGATACTTTTATTTAACGGTGCAATTATTTTGATACCACTTTGAATAAAGGACACTAATGCTAATATTTTCTTCAATTCCTCTCTAATGAAAGTAATTTTTCTGTTTGGCTGAAGTATATCTGCCGTCTCAAAAATCGCAATTTTATAGAGTTTCAAAAAATTTTGAGTATAAAAGATCCCAAGGGGTTTCCGAGAACTTTAAAGATTTTAAGGGATTGTAAGAAATTTCAAGTAGTCTAATCGCTGATGATAAAGGCTCAATGGCGTGAAAATAATAATAATAATAATAATAATAATAACAAAATAATTCTTGTCTGTCTGGTATAATCATGAATTTTGGACCCTTTGGGGATTGTCGGCGTAATTCTTAAGGGATTTCAATGAAACATTAAGACAGAAATACGGGATTTCAAAACTTTCATCATTTTTTAATAAATTTTAAAAGGTATTGCAGATTTCAAGATTTTTTACGGGGTCTTACTCGATTTTTGTGGAATTAATAGGGATTTCAAAAGATTTAAAGGATTTTATAAATTGGAAGCAACAGAATTCAAGGGTTTTCAATTTCAATGGATTTTAATAGTTGAAGAGATTTCAAAACGTTTCAAATATTTTGAAGGGATTTGAAGGACCTTTATCAAATTTCATTAAATATATTTTACGGGATTTCTGCGAGTTTAAAAGATTTCATAATTTTTCAGGGAACTTTGAAAAGGGTGTTAAAGGATTTGAAAAGTTATTTGGGCAATCAATAAATCATTGGTAATCATATATTTAGAGATTTCGACGGATTTTGCAGAGAACATTAGTGAATAAATAAAATAAAATTTTACGGGACTTATAGGAATTGCTAAGGACTTCAGGAATTTAAGATATTTCAAGCAATTCCAGGGGATTTCACTAGATGTAAAGGATTCATAGGATTTTAAAATAAACTATAAGATTTCAAGGCATTTCAGCATATTTAAAAAGAGATAAAAAATTTAATTGGATATAAAGTGAAGAGTTTGACGAGATTTGTCAGAATTTGAGAGGATCTCAACAGGTTTCAGGGGATTTTAAAGAATTTCAACCGATTTTGAAGCTTAAGCCATCGGTTTAATATTTTTTAAATGGCGTAGTACTAATCTGCGACTACTTTTTAAAAATGCCACTTTTTTCATTTCTGAAGTGAGTCCGAGCCCTGTAATTTTTTTAAATAATTAAATATATCAATTAATTATTTTTTTATAAACTAATTATCTAATCTAATTTTTCCTTCTTCTGTTTCAGGTAAGTTCTTCCATCCAATCCGAATTAATTAGTCTAACAATGAAAGGGTGAGTTTTAAATTACCATTTAGAATTGAATTTTAAATGAGTACACAAACTTTACTCTTGCACAAAGCATGAAAAAGTTTTATATTCTAAGAATGAAGAGAACTTTACAAAAAAATTCATGTTGCAAAAAGAGCGTTGAATCTTGTATGGTTTATATTTTCATTAAATATACTAGATTAAAGAGTGTTTGCTCGCAGAGAAGCTTGAAAGCGAGAAAAAATAAAAATACTTGTATGTGCACTCTTCTCTGCTCCACCTTTTTCTCACCCTTTTCACATTTGTTTCTTTTTCTTTTTTCTTTTAATTCCTTTCTCTTTTCTGTCGTTCTTTTACCTTCTTCGTTCACTTTACTCTAACCAACATGCGAGTAAAGAGGTTCAGTCTCATAGTAGATAACACTACATCCTACCTCACTTTCATTAATGAGAAATTCGAAACCCCAGATCATCTTACTCAAACTTCTCTTGAAATGTACTAAATACTTTTAGCTAATGAATTCATGTGCACTTTGTTTATTCAAGTACTTCAAGCTGGAAGTAATTCAATATTCAATATTTGTGATCCTCCATTGCTTCAAAGGGTTGTCTAGCTCCTTGATTAAAATTCCAGTATCCTAAGATTTATGAAAGAATTAGATCATAAAAGAATACCCTTTTTTGGACAAAAAAACGGGTTAAAAGTAAGGAATAATGGAAAGAACGGAAGTAAATGAAAAGTAGAGAGCACTGCGATTCTAGGTTTCAACTTGAACGAAATTTTTCTTTGTTAATTATTTTATCGCTTTAATTAATTAACGGATTCATTATTTCTCTCTCCAGGAACCAGAAAGGAAAATTCAATTTTATAAAGGGTTTCGTAACTATGGGCAGAAACCCTTATAGATTCGGTCGGGTGTCCATCCATCATACTTTTTTCACGAGACTCGAGACTAGAATCCAGTGACGAGACGAGATTTGAGATCAGATGAAGGACAAGGACGCAGGGGAGGAGCTATGAAACTCTTCTTTGTAGGCGCGTCCCCTACTTTGACTTTTTTTCATGTCAGTCAGTATTAAGCATAGAGTTAATTAAAAAAAAGTATTATCTCTATGGTATTAAGACGTGCCTCGGACTTTTAAAATTAAGCTTGGATTTTGAATCGAAAAACCTCAGTTTTCGGAAAAGTAGACAAAACAACTACTTGTTCTTAACCTTTTGGAAATTCAATTTAAATCATTTTGCATTGTGTCAGGAAAATTTCCCGAAAATCCGAAAAAGGAGTTTCATGTAAAGTTCATGATAAAGGCAGTTTTTTTTTGTATTTATCTCAACATTAATTTTTTGTATTCTAGAAGTTACAAGTTTGCAAGTATTTTTGAACTTATCCAAAATTGGTGAAAAACTATTATTTTTCTTAGATTTTCCCTGTAAATCGTGATAAATTAGTCTTTTTTGGGATTAATTACACAGTAAGTGAATTTTGAGATAAATATTGTTCGTAGAGGCATTTTTTAATATTGGAACAATTTGTATTTGTTTCAATTTTTGTTTTCTTTCCGAATCAAGAGAGGTTCGTATTTTCTGGATTAAATGACATGCCAATTTAATTCAGGAGTAATATTTTTTATTTGAGACATTATTAATTGTTTAAACAATTGATACTCAATTGTTCAAATAATTATTTTTTGCTATCTGCTTCATTAATCCTACAAGAAGAAATAAAATTTTCATAACATAATATGTAGAAAGAAACAATATCTTAATAAGAATCGCCATATTTTAAAAGAATTAAAATCATTAAAATTTTCTCCACCTTTCTCAGGAAGTCTCAGAAGTAAAATGATTAATAATAGTCATTTTAAACTAAATTACCTATTCTTGAATGGTTTAGTAGACCGTTTAATAATGTCTTAAACAAAAAAAACTATTTCAAACATTCATAAAGTATGTAATTAATTTAAGCAAATATAGTCGAAGCAAATATAAATTGTTTAAAATATTTAAAAAATAAATTCGTAAAAAATATCATTCTCAACATTCAATTCCTATGTGAATAATTCCAAAAATACTTACTTTTTATAATTTTCAAGAAAAATTGAAACTTCTTAAACGATATTAATTGTTCAAATAATTTGAAGTTTGTTAAAAAATACTTTAAAACTTTCACGTCATCGAATACATCAAATGCATGCTATTTTAAATTTAAAAAACCCGACTCTGCCTCTAGCGTGAATTTCAAATAAAACTGCCATTTTACATTTTCGATGTGTAACATGATCTAATCCTTTTTGTATAATTTATTGCCTGGCGAGGATAGTCTAGGTGTACAGTATCTAGTCACCTGGCGAACGTGGAACTTTCAGGAAATTTGTGTATACTCAAAAATTCAACTACTTGGTCGAAAATTAAAATACTATTTAAAAATGATTATTTTTTACTTTAAACTATTTGTTTGAAAATTCATGTAATTTTTTCAAAATTCGTCTTTTTGCTTAAATTTAACTTTTTTAATTTTGAAATTACAATCTTTTTTTCGTTGAAATACCAACTAATACTTTTTTTTAGAAAATTGACTTTTTAAGGTTGAAATTTTAAATTCTTGGTTGACAGTTGAATTACTTTGTTGAAAATTCGTTTTTAAGCTAAATTTTTTTTACCTAAGAATATGACTATTTGGTTGACCATTCAAGCGGTTGGTTCACATTTTCGGGTTAAAACATCAAATATTTTTCGTGATATTCGTCTTTTTGTCTTAAAAATTCTATAATTTGGTAGAGCATTCAACTTCTTGGCAAAAAATTTATGTAATTTGTTAAACATTCGTTTTTTTAGCTAAAATTTTTACTCTAAGTTTAAATATTTGGTTTGAAAATTCATCTGTTTGGTTGAAAATGACATTTTTTTGTTGAAAGTTGATATTTTTGAGTCAAAAATTCAAAGGAAATTCGTCTTTTTGTCTTCAAAATATTACAATTTGGTATAACATTCAACTGTTTGGTCAAAAAACGTATGTAATTTGTATAAAAATTCCAGAAATTAGTAGAAAATGAAGCTTCTTGTATGATAATTTAACTATTTGTTTAAAAATTCACGTATTTTGTTGATAATTTTTCTTTTTTAGTACGAAATGAATCTTATTTTTTGAATTTTTTGATTTATGATGAAATAATTTAGTTGAAAATTATCTATTATAGTTTAGGATTCAAAAAATGAGTTAAAAATTTGTCTTTTTTTGTTCAAATTAAACTTTTTTTATTTCGATAGTTGAAAATTTATGTTTTTCGGTTGAAAATTCAATTTTTCTTAGAAAATTTCCTTTTTTATATTAAAATTCAACTATTCATCGAAACTTTGCAAATATTTTAATTAAACAGAAAAATTAGTCCCTTAAATAATCGTAAAGAAACCGAAAAAAAAATTATTTTTACGACTCTCAAAATTTTTCTTAATGTAGGAATTACGATTTTGCAGGAAAAAATTTAATTCAGTATAGCGTCTATATTTAAATAGCGAGCGTTACTCATTCAGCGAGAGCACTTGGGTAAAAGTTTCTTGGGCACTTTTCGGGGTTATTGCTTGTATATTAAATCATGCAGATTCTTGATGTTCCAACCAAAATACCGTAGCTCGTATGTGCTCGTCGAAAATTCGAGGTTCAACGAAACCCTAAACATAAAGGACCACCCACTGACAAGCAGCTATCTATAGGGCATCTACGGAATTTAAGACTGGGTTGTGGGTATTCTCATCCGATCGTTATTAGTATCGCCATAAGGCATAAGCCTAAGTCGGATAGTCTAGTCGTGCGCTTATAGGGCCCTAAAATTATATTTTACTGAATACTGTACACTGTATAGCGCCATTAGCCTAAATTCAAAATAGAGTCATTCGTAGTTACAAAATGTAAACTGTAAAGCTACAAGAGTAAAGTAAAGCCTGTAAAGCATTACAATAGTCAACGATTAACCATTAACATAAACTATTTATGGTGTAACTTGCCTAACATTAAAATGATAATAAGGGCAGACTTCATACTCTTTTCCCTGTTTTCCTCTTCCCCCTTTTAAAAAGAATTTCTTATATTTTCCCGAAATTTATCTTTTTTGGGTAAAAATTTAATTATTTTATAGAAACGTGAAAGATTTTGTTGAAAACTCAGACTGTTTGATTGAAAATTTGACACGTTTTTTTTAAATCGTCTTTTATTGGGTTGGAAATTCCATTATTTTAGTAGAAAACTAATCTTTTTTAATTGAAACGGCAACTGTCTGGTTGAAAACTAATGTGTTTTGGTTGAGGATTCAAAAATTTTCTTGAAATGTAGTCTCTTCGGATAGAATTCAGCTGTTTTTTTTATTTTAGGTCGAAATATTTTTGGCTCAAATATCAACTGCTTGATTGAAAGTTGAACTACTTTGTACAAAATGTATTTTTTGTTTGAAAATCCAGATGTTTTGAAAAAATGTTTTCTTATGGAAATTATTTTTTTTATTATCTGAAACTTTAACTACATCATTATCTATTAAAAATGGACTTTTTTGTTGACAATTCAACTATTTCAATAAAACTTCATATATATTTTTTTAAATTCGTTTTTTTATGTTGCAAATTGATGTATTAGGTTGTAAATTTGGCATTTTGGTAAAAAATTATTCTTCTCAATGCAGAATTAAACTACTTGATTAAAAGTTGAACTACTGTTAAAAAATAATTTTTTTTGTCTAAGATATCAAATTTTACTTAAAAATTCATCTCTTTGCCGCATTTATATTTTTTTGTTCAAAATTTATTTTTTATTCTAAAAAGAGGGATTTGAACTATTTCTTGATTGAAAATTAATTTTTTTGTACAAAAATTCAAGTTTTTGGGCTGAAAATATCACTGCGATATATCAGAATTTTGTCTTTTTGTCTTAAAAATGAAACTATTTTATTATAAATTTAACGGTTTTTGATTGAAGTTTAAAGTGGCGATGGTCGAAAATTTTACCATTTGGTGGAATGTTAAATTATTTGGTTAAAAATTTAAGTTCTACGTCAAAAATTCAACTATTTTGTTAAAGTTATCTTTTTTTGATCCAAAATTCAACAGTTTGATTAAAAATGTAACAGTTTTGTTAAAAAATCGTCTTTTATTGGGTTGAAAATTTAATTATTTTAGTAGAAAACTTATCTTTTTTTTTATTGAAACGGCACCTGTCTGGTTAAAAACTAATTTTATTTTGATTGAGGATTGAACAATTTTCTCGAAATTTAGTCTGTTCTGATAGAATTCAGCTGTTTTTTATTTTAGATCGACATATTTTTGGTTCAAACATTAACTGCTTGGTTGAAAGTTAAAGTACTTTGTACAAAATGTATTTTTTGTTTGAAAATCCAGATGTTTTGTTAAAAAATGTTTTCTTATAAAAATTATATTTTTTATTATCTGAAACTTTAACTACATCATTATCTATTAAAAAAGGACTTTTTTGTTGGAAATTCAACTATTTGAATAAAACTTCATATATTTTTTTAAAATATTTTTTTGTTGTTGCAAATTGATGTACTCGGTTATAAATTTGGCTTTTTGGTAGAAAATTATTCTTCTCGATGCAGAATTCAACTGCTTGATTGAAAGCTGAACTAGTTTGTTAAAAAATAATTTGTTTGTCTATGATTTCAAATTTTACTTAAAAATTCATCTCTTTGCCGCATTTACTTTTTTTCGTTCAAAATTTTTGTTATACTCTAAAAAGAGTAATTTGAACTATTTCTTGATTGAAAATTAACTTTTTTGTACAAAAATGCAAGTTTTTGAGTTAAAAATGTCACTGCGATATATCAGAATGTTGTCTTTTTGGCTTAAAAATAAAACTATTTTAATAAAAATTCAACGGTTTTTGATTGAAGTTTAAAATGGTGATGGTCGGAAATTGGACCATTTCGTGCGAAATTTAATTATTTGGTTGATAATTCAAGTTCTAGGTCAAAATTTAACTATTTTGTTGAAATTTTAGAGGCTTTGTTCATGGTTCAACTATTTTGTTAAAGTTATCTTTTTTTTTATCCAAAATTCTAAAGTTTCATTGAAAATGCAACTTTTTTGGTTGAAGTTTAATATTTTTTGTTTAAGAATTTGGTTGAAAATTAAACTTGTTGAGTAAAAAGTCAACTATTTTGTTAAATTAATCTTTTTTGGACGAAAACAAAAATATGTTGTTGAAAATACGTCCATTAGGATGGAAAATTTATCTTTGTTGGTTAAAAATTTCTCTTTCTTGGTTTAAATTTACTTTCTTGTTGTAAAGATCAACTATTTTCTAAACAAATTGACTTTGGTTGGAAATTCATCCCTTTAAGTAGAAAACTTTTTTTGTCAAATTTCAACCAGTTTGTTGAAAATGCAGTATATTTCGACTTAAAATCTCACAAATTAAAAGCGTTTTATTTTGAATGTATGGTATCTACATCGTTTAAAATAATTTATTCTCCTATTTTTGTGAAAAATCGCCCTACTTCTCCTATTTTTAGTGTATTTTTGGTCCTGAAGTCTGTATTGGAATCAGTTTTATGAGGGTAGATTACAGTCCATTCGCAAACACTTGAAATGGGTTATATTTTTTATATATTTTTGAAAAATCAGCCTATTCAATTGTTAAAGTTATAAAGCATCATAATCTAAAGTTAGAAAGAAATTTGAATTATACGATAAGTTTAAACCTTGAAACTGCAGTGTCAATCGCGAAAATCGTTAGAAGGCTGACGCCAGACGAGGGTGAATCGACATTGCAAAGGGGGAATTTCGTTATCTCATAGGACGTTCGCTTTCGTTATCTTTGAAACTGCTGCCAGTGCCATGGGAATGGTAGCAGTTCTTTCCCGGGCAGAGGAAGAACAGGCAGAGCAAGGGAATGAAATTTAATTCCAACTCTGAAGGGAACCAGCAAAGTACCCCTTAGTCCAAGAAAAGTCGGTAAGCGAGGAACTACAAGACACGTTGTAACCTACTCTATACATATATATTATAGACAATATAGGGCGTGTGTTCGATCGCCTGCTATTTGAACTTACCAGATTTTCTTCCCAACTTATACTGTTATAGGAAAGCTATCAGCTATCCTTTCGTGTTTTGCAACTTATGGGAAAATAACTAGGTAATGGGATTTTAACCAATCCCTACTGTCTCTTCCATTTCCGAAAGAAAAACTTTTATATCCTTCACAATTTCTGAAAGAAACAAGTTTCATTATGTAATGACAGAGTGGCCGTAGGTCAGGGCAACCCTGGATATAAGGGAAAAGGCAGGGAATATTGTCAGGCAAAAGTCGGGTTTATTGAAAAAAATTGTGGAAAAGTCAGGGGATATTTGTAAGAGGCACTTACGGGGTTTGTGTCATGCCAACCCTTGGAAAGTCACATTGCGACAAGTACGTTTGCATCTATCATTTGCATAGATTTGAAGTCCACACAAAATTGGATAATGTGCGGAAAGACCTACGCTTAGTTACTACTAGTAGACCCTAAGATCCCTACGCTTAGTTACAATAATAATATAGCTCACACCCCTATCCCGTTTGAACGCCCCGTGTGGGGTTGGAAGGCACCACTGTGTTTGGTCACAAAAATAATTTAAGTCACCCGACTACTTTTGCTCATTTTTTGTGGACGCAACATTTTTTCCGAAAGAAAGGTTGAAAATTAATCTTATTTTGCTGACGATTCCACTATTTTCTTGTAAAGTTCATATTTTTGCGTTAAATTCAAATGTCTTTTATTCAAAATTAAAATGTCGTTTCTAGGAAAGGTCCCGAGGTGTACCTCACCCATTTTTTTCATCTTGCGATATGTTGTAGTACTTCAAAAAATATTAGACACATATTTTTTTAAGTGCTAATTCGTCGATTTAAGGGATGAAAATCGCTCTAAAAGCCCCTAAAAGCAGTTTTTTCAATATCTCATGAACTATTTAGAGTTTTTTGATAAAATTTATGTCAAAATCTTTCTTTTGAAAATGCGCCCCTATGGTCACAGTTTTTGTGCAAAAGGGTTGCAATCCCTTATTTTTAGGGGGGTAAATTTGCTGTTTTTTACTATTTCTCAATAGAAATTCTATAAAATCAGCTCGATTGGGTTAAAAATTTAAGTTTCCTAAACAAAATAGAAATATTTAGTTGATGAGTTTCGAGAATTTCCGAGAATTTCGATAACAAAAATTTTTTAAGTGTGTCTTATCCCTAGACTTGTTTTATTGTTCTGCACTTTCATAATAATAAATTCTGGATGAAAGCAACTAATACTATGTGTATACTTTTTTTCCATAATGTCCATTGTATATAATGCTTTCGAAAATGCGTAAAAAGGGTTAAAAATAGTATGCGCATAGTATGTGCTTTTACTTTATTTTTGTTTCAAGATATAAAGTTGACTTACATTTTAAGATATAAAGTTGTGGACAAAAAGTATACACATAGTATTAGTTGCTTTCATCCAGAATTTATTATTAGGATTGTTATCGAAATTCTCGGGAATTCTCGAAACTCATCAACTAAACATTTCTATTTGTTCATAAAACTTTAATTTTTAAGCCAATCGAGCTGATTTTATACAATTCCTATCGAGAAATAGTAACAAATAGCAAATTACCCCCCCCCCCAATTAAGGGTCAAACCCTTATGAAAAAAAACTGTGATCATAGAGACGCAATTTCAAAAGAAAGATTTTGACAAAAATTTTATTAAAAAACTCAAAATAGTTCATGAGATATCGAAATCGGTGAGGTACACCTCGGGACATTTCCTGTAAGATCTGTTATGAAATTATTTGTTGGAAATTCATATTTTCATATTTTATTGAATTATTTCGGTTGAAGAAACATCATTTAAGTTGAAAAGATCATCTTGTTAGCTGAAAGTTTAACTACTTTATTGAAAACGATTTTTTAATGCATTTTGTTAACTGAAAATGTAACTATTCTGTTTTTTGTTCCAAGTTGATTTTATCAAGATTCAACTATTTGTTTGGTAATTTATATATTTTGTTTAAAATTAGCCTTCTTGGTTGCAATTTTGTTATAAATCTAAATATTTTTGTTGAAAATTCAACTCTTTAGTTGAAAATTTAACGATTAGGTTCCTAATTGGTTTTTTTTTGTAGAAGTATAATTTTTTGTTTTTTACAAATTCGAATATTTGGATTGAATATTCATCTTTTGTTGTTGAGAATTCAATTGTCTTCTAAAAAATGCGATTGCTTCGTGAACAATGCAACTGTTTTTGGTTGAAGTTTAATCTTTTTTGTTTAAAAATTTGACCATTTGTTTGAAATTTCATCTTTTGTTATCGAAAATTCAACTGTGTGTTTGAAAGTTCGTTCTTTTTGGATTGAAAATTCATCTCATGGTAGAAATATCATCTTTTATGGCCGAAAAAAGAAATTAATTTGAAATTGTTTTATTCTGTTAATAAAAAAATCTTTGTTAAAAATGGTAAAAGATTAAAATTCGTGTCTTTGAATATCAAGGGCCAGAAAAAAAATGAAAAATTAGTTAGAGAAAAATTAGGGAAAACTAAGGGCATTTTGAAAACTAATTTTTCCGTCACCCTGAATAATCATCAGAGAGGTCAATATTACGGTGAATCAGAGTATTGTCAATAAAGGAAATAACGATATTGGAGTAAAAAGATGTTTTCACAATTGCTGCAGGACAATTGAGCAGCGCAGGGGTATTTTTTGCAACTTCCCACGTGGGAAATTCACCAAACGAGGGTGAACATAACAGAACTTCTCTAGGGTCCTCCAATGTGGTTCTTTCATTTTGGTTCTTTTCTTTGCACGCTATAGCAAAAAAGAGTCATTTACGATCTTTGTTCTCCTGATTTAGAAAAATGGTCAGAATAATAATAATGCAGTTAGGTAAAAGAACGTAATCTAAAGAACTTCTTAATTTTTAATATTACACTTTTATTGAAACTTTTAAATCTAGTTAAATTAAAAAGGGGGAATCTGCGAGGTAACCGCAAAGTCACTTTAACTTTTCTGTTCCAGGAATTACATTATCTTGTTCTCATTTGAACAATTTTTTCCAAGCAAGTGCTTGAACACTGTAATCGAATGTCCAGTAAAGTTTTTAAGAAGATTTTAGTAGAACGATAATAATAACGGCTGGGTATCGATACTTCATATATCGGATCCACGCATTGTACAACTCTAAACATTGCGTGTAGAAATTACATTAAGCTGTAGAACTCTACACATTTAATTCATCACATAAGAGTCTACACATGAAGTCTACACATTCATCTCTCCACGTCAAAGTCAACACACTTATTTCATCACATAAAAATTCTACAAATTAAAGTCTACAAGTAAAAACTGTACAATGGAACTCTACACGTTGAAGTATACGCGCTATAAGCTTCTAGAAATTATTTTTTTTATCAGTTTATTATAAATAATAATTTATAAATAATCATTAGTTTCATTATAAGTTATAAGTTTGCATGCGAATTGCCTGCAAAAAATCACCTTTTTATTTTCCTGTGAATGCAACACGTTGATATTGTTTTATGCAGCTAAAGATTAATTAGGAATGCTATCTATAACTGAGAATTATATGATAATAGAGGTAGCCTCGGTGGCTTCGATCCTTGATCATTTAAATTTTTTCTATATACTTTTACCGTATTTTTAGTGAAGTATGAAAGAAACCAGGTTTATTTACTTAATATGTCATATGTTGTAGGCATACTACACTATAGCGTACCAAGTAAAAAAAAATTACATTTAGTGACGCTATTTTTTTCCCATGCATGTTGGCCTGCTGAACTTAAAAATTGCTTTGCAAGATTTGTATGAATTAATTGGATAGGCAACCACGACTTTTTAGAAAATATTTCGGTTCACTGTACTTTAATTATGAAATTGGTCATGAAAAATGGCACTAATATTTGTTGCATATTCGATGATGTTTGCCTTGATACCTTTTGCAACCAGATTTATCTTTTCTATCTTGAGAAATATTTATAGTATCTATATGTAGGACTTTATATAGGACTATATATAGGACTTTTTAGATAAAAAGCAAATTATGGGAGTTATAGTGTTTTCAAAATCCACAAAAAAAAACCAAAATGAACATCTTAAGCCAAACAACGCATGATATGAAAAAAGTCAAGAGATTTCCTTTCAATCGTTAAAAATAAGATAAAAAAATTTAAACAGTAAATTCTTGGAAAAACGACACACGACATGAGCAGAATTAAAAGACAAAAGTAGCTTAACCAAACAATATTTACAAGTGTGTTATAAACTTTGATTATAAAAATATATTAAAAGCGAAAAATTAAACTTTTCAGAATTAGGACACAAGATACAATAATATTTTATTTTACATCATTTTTGGCCTAAATTATATCTACATTAAATATATACAGACTAAATGTATGGGAAAACGATACAAGTTACAGTACAATGTTTAATAATAAGTTTTATTGTGATAGAATGCGCATTTTTTAATGATAAAAAGAACACAGTAAAAATACTTATGTTCCAATACTAATGCATATTATGAATAGTAATAAATTGAATTTATTAATATGATATACATTTGTCAGAGTGGCTAAGAATAAAATTTAATGCAAAATAAGAAACAAATATTAAAATAATCATGAAAAATAAAATTTGTACATTATTGTGCAATATCTGAATAAGATAAGATGAATAAGACAGACTAAGATATATTAGAGTTGAACATAATGTAAAAAGTTCGCATTTTCGTCCAGATCAAGTACGAAGCATGAGATACGTAATGAGAATGTGTTTGTTAAAGCCGAAGGAGCTTTAACAAAAGAGAATTTACTATCACAAAGTGAGAGTTTTCGATGCTTTGACGTTTAATTTTAAAAAGGATTACACACAAATGTGGGGTAAATGTAAATGTCGAGCACATAGCGCGAGGGGCATGCATTCTCCAGCGCGAAGCGCTAGACAAATATACCATCGAGCGCGCGGCGCGAGATCCAACAGTCGCACGTTCTAGGCTCTAATTAAATAAAACTTTTGCGGGGCCAGTTGAAGTAGATTGGTTTCAGGACTTAAATATTCTCGAGCATGTCCGCTTTAATATCCGAAAATGACATTTTTGGAGAACTATTAAAATCGATCACTGTTTCCAAAAATCTCGAGCGCAACGAGAATATTTGAACCTGTTTGTCAACGGTTGCCGCTGCGGGCACCAATTACCAGTGCGGTGGGTAGATGAAAGATTCGCTGCAACAAAAATTAACTTTATAGGATAAACTTTAAACAAATATCGGTAAAACTTTCTTTTTTTTGCATGACAACACATGTTTTTTGAAAAACGCGAACTCGTCTGAATGAAAATTTATCCCTAAGACAAATTTCTTGCAGCAAATTGTATCATTACTTTAATCTGTGGAACCAACCTGAAATTTTATTTTTGGATTAGAAATTGGTTTTGCTGTGAATTATTTGAGTTTTTAAATTGATTGAATCCGATTGGTAACTCCAAATTCGTATTACATTATCAGTGTTTGACATTAGTACCCTAATAGCATGAAACGTTGCTGGAACGCCCCTGGAACGTCACAAGGAGGACTAACCGTTATTGTTATTTTTCACAAACAATATCTCCTAACAAGACAAGAAGTTGAATTGTTTGAAAAAATAGAGCTAACACAGTGTTGCATCAGCTTTGCGTTCTCCAAATTCATTGATATAATTTATTCATTCATCTATATTGTGCTGCATTGATTAAATGTCCATTCATTGAAAATGAAACCCCTAAAACACAATTCTAATTGCAACAGATGTTTAGCCACACATTAATAATAGCCTTCAGCGTGCAGGGTTAAATGTGTCGATATAATAATGTGTAGATTTAAAAGTGTAGCGTTTAATGTGGAGAGTTTCTTCGTGTAGAGTTTAATGTGTAGACATTAATGTGCCTAGTTTAATTTGAAGGCATTTTTATCAGGAAAATTTTTATCTTGACAGTATTCAACGCATAGAGATAAATGTGCAGAGTTTAACATGAAGAGTTAATTTGTGTAAACTTTAATGTTCGAGCTTTCCAATTTTCGAGTTTAGTGTGTAGAGTTAGATGTGTAGTGTTTTTGCGTGGAGACTTTAATGTGTATAGTTAATGTGTGCAGTTCTAAAAAATTCATTCATAAAAAGTTGTAGAGTTAATCGTGAAGACTTGCATGTGAAGAATTAAATGTGTAGACTCGACGTTTACGCGTAATGTGCAGAGTTCATACTATGTGTTCATTCGATATGTACTACTATTGACCGGGCCCCATAATAACATTAAGAAACTTTTAGAAATGAGATGCTTTCCATGCTTACGTTAATTCACTTCATTTTTCTCTTATTTTTACTTGAATGAAGAAGTTCTTCATTTCCTTTACCCGTGACAAACTAAATTTTTAAGGAAATAGAAAATAAATAAAATCACAGGAAAGTTAAACTTCTGTCTATTATTTAGACAAATTTGATATATTTTTTTAAATCACGGAGAAAAATGTCTAGTTAGGTTTACAAGAATTCTGGTTAGCCCTACTAGACAGTCTAGTAAAATATGAACCA
>JAAAKG020007444.1:0-46432 GCA_010014905.2 Druon quercuslanigerum
ACCTCTCATCATAAGAATTGTTATTCTTTCTGTTTCAGTGAGGTTTTGCATTTCGACTTTACGAATTAGTCTTTACTTAAATTTGAATCAGAATTAGGAAGGTTATACTTACGTATAACGTAGATAAACACAGCGACTAAGAGGCCGAGAAATTACTTATTTACGTTCTGAGCTTCTTCCGAACAATTCTGTGGACAACCGAGACTGGAATCGGACTGGAATCTGACTGGAATCCTTGCTTATTGAAGTATCAATTCACAACAATGAAGCTTAAACTTGTAACTACACTCGTACTTCCGTCAGATTCCAGTCTCGGTTGTCCACGGAATTGCTCGGAAGGTGCTCGGAACGTAAACGAGCCATTGTTCGGCCTTGAGTCGCTGTGTTTATCTGCGTTATAAGTTTAACCGTCTTGATTCTAAATTAAATTTGAGTGAGGGCTAGTCCGTAAATTCAAAACTGTATTCCTCGTTGAAAGTTACTTCAAGAATGACCCGGACCTTTTGAAAAATATTTACCTGGAGAGATATTTAGGTGTATCGAGACTTTTTAAACACCCTGTATAAGGTTTACAAAAGTATTTAAAATCTTTAATATACCTAGAAAAATTCGAAAAGAAAAGCATTTTTGAAAAAAGTGAAATTTCATTTTAAAAATCATAACGTCCCATGGCTACGGTACCGCCCTTTTTTCAAATGCCTAAGCTCTGTTCTTGGTCAAAGTCAGTGACAAGGTCAAGTTGACCCTGAGTGTACTCGAAGGGTTAGACTGAGTGCGGTGTTGCCACACTTATCACTTAATCTAATACAAATTTTTGACAAAGGTTAGGAGAAACGCAGTGTCGTTTTGGATCATCCTGAGTTTAAATGTTTGAACGAATTTCGCGCGCGATAACTGCTTTAGGTTAAATATTTTGTTTATAGTCACTTGTAAAATTCAAAAGCGTCTAATTCAGTATCAAAAATAATCAACTTGACACTGACATTGTCAAATAATGCGCGTGCCGGTTCAAATGGTCCTAATCCCTCCAAACTTCACAGTGGAGTAACAGAAGCGACCAAGGCGGTTATTTTGGTTATCTCTATTTTAAATTTGCGTTTCTCGAAGTGCGTTATATGCTTAAATTATATCTGTAACTTTAAAATTCAAGAATCCTAAATGAGATTAAAATCAAATTTAAAATCCTAATGAACGTCCAATAATCAAGTTAATGAGCAGAATTTCCTGAAAAAAAATTAAGAATCCAACTACTAAATTTGAAAAATGAGCATAAAATGTTTCCATTTCAATCTGAAAAAAATCCTCTTCTTCCCTAAAAAAGAAAAGAAAAAGAAATAAACAAAAAAGAGGATAGAAAAAATGAGAAGGCAACCATCCAAATCCCCTTTATTCTCTCCTTTGAAAAATAATTTTGATATTTAAATAATTTTTTTTTATTTCTTTCGTCTTTTTTTTTATCAAACCACAAAAAATATTTTCAAATATAATCACCAACGTTTCGGCACTCATACTGCACCCTTATCAAGGCAAATAAAAAATTTAAAATTCAAGCCAACAGAAAGAACAACACCTCCACGATGCTCTCTCCCTGACACCCCTGAATGTTGTGATGGTCAAAGGGCAAACCTATTGTAAATAAACATGAAATAGAAATTACCTAATAATGATCCAAGTCGGCCTAATTAAAAATTGAAAAATCCTCCATGAGATTAAAATCAAATTTAAAATCCTAATTAACGTCCAATTGGACGTTAATTGGACGCCTTGATATGGGTGCTGCATGAGTCAGTGTCTCCAGAATGTGGGATGTTTCGGCCCCCACTACTCTCCCATATGGGAGAAATACATTCAAACGCAGCGTGACGGTGAGTCGGCTCTGCTACAGGTTGCGTAGGCCAGCCTCTTGTAGAGCCGAAAATGCACGAGCATGAACCCGAGCTCCCCCGACCTCACGATTTGTTTTCGGTGGCTAACTGGCTAATCTGGCTATTAGAAGGACTTTTTAAGTAAAGTGCAATCTTTCAGGGTATCAAGAGAATAAAAGTATCTTCTCAGGAAAAACTTATATGATTGTTTTTAAATTAAATCCAGAAGAAAATTGAAAAAAGATTTCGAAACATGTTTGATTATTCATGATGGGGAATTATTTTGACCAACTTATTTTTTATTATTTTCTAACATTTTTAAAAAGTACGTAAAAGATTTTTGAGCAAAGTTTTGTAATTTTTCCACTTCAAATAGTTTTAGAACAATTAAGAATATTCTTTTAAATGTGAGTAAGTTTAAGAGATTTCAGAAAATTTGAACAGAATCAAAAATAATTAAAACTTGTCAAGATTTTACAAGAATTTTTTAAAGTTTCACGAAAATAAAATAAAAATTCTTTCAGATATCTAGGGATAATTAAAATCATTTTCTATTTTAAAAATTATCTTTAAAAGATTATTTTAAAACATTTTAAGACATTTCAAAAGATTTCGAAAATTCTCAAAGAATCTGAAAACCTTTAAAGGAATTTTTTTTAATTCTGCAGGATTAACGAAATTCAGGCTAAGTTTAATTCTTTTTAAAGATTATAAGATTAGAAGGTCTAAACAGATTAGAAAAAGAAAATTATTATCCTAATTATCGGGTGAAAATTTTAAATGATTTTTTATTTTCAAACGATTTCCTAAGATTTCAAAAAATAGTGGAGAAGGTTTTAAAGCTTTAAATTTTTAAAATTATTTTAAATTTATATTATGCTTGTGCCAAATCTAGAATAAGGTCAAGAAGCAGTTCCGTGAATTAATCTCTGGAAATTTTGCTCCGTGTAGGAAACTAAAATAATTGTTCTTTCATTTTCGTGAAACCTTACAAAATTCTTAACACATTTTTACAAGTTTTACATGTTTTTGAATAGTTTTAAAATTTTTGAATATTTTTTAAACTTATTAAAATTTAAAAGCACATTTTTAAAACGAACACAAACATAACAAAAAATTGAGCAACAAAATTGCGCAATTAGACTTAATAATAATCATGTTTCCTTTTTTTTTATAAAATTATATAATGTGCCAAAATTGCAAAATTTTGCCAAAAAATCTTTGACACCCTTTTTAAAATTTGCACAAAATAATTAAAAAAATTTGTGATCTTTTTTCAATTTTCTCTCAGAATTCATTCCATTCCATTTTTGGTTAAAAGTTTACCTTTCTTAATTGAAATTTCAACTATATGTTTAAAAATTTTACTGTTGTGTCGTAAATTCGATCGTTTTGTTTTTAAATATTTTTTAGTTGAAAATTCATTTCTTCCATCGGAAATTAAACTCTTTTGTGAAAAATTCTATTTTTTATTTAAAAATATAACTACATCCTATTTAGTATAATTCTTATTTTTTCGTTTTAACGTTCATTTTTAAAGTTGGAAAATTTAACGATTTTGTTAAAAGAAATTTTTATTATCTTTTTCAGGTAAAAATTAATCTTTTTTGAAATAGAAAATTATCATTTTCGCTTGAAAATTGATTCTTTGGTTGATAATTTAACCCTTTTAATTTTTTTTATTTAAAATTTTTTCATTTGAAAATTTAACAATTTTTTACAAAATTTGTTGTTTTTTTCGCTGCAAAATTTTCTTTTCTCAGTCGAAAATTCATCTTTTTTTTAGAAAATAATTCTTTTTGTTTAAAAATTTATCTGTTTTAATTAATAATTCATTTATTTGGATGAATACGGATTGTTTGGTAAAGCTGCTTTTTTTTGGTATAAAATGTTCAAAAATTCATGAATTTTTTTGGAAATTAAACTATTTTGCTGTAAAGTTTTTGGTTGTAAATTTAATTTTTAAACAGATAAACTAACAAGTTTTCGTTGAAAAATGATCTATTTTGTTGAAAAAAAATATTATTCTTGTTTTATAATTCTGAATTTCTGTTTTCGGTAGAAAATTAAATTATTAGTTCGCAAATTTAATTTTTTGCTTGAAAATTTAAATTATTTGTTTAAAGTTTGATATTTTAGAGTTGATAATTATTTTTCACCTGAAAATGCAACTATTCAATTTTTCGTTGAAACATCATCTTTTTATTTGAAAATTCAAATGTATCCTGAAAATTAATATATTTGTTGAAATTTCGACTTTTTTGTAAAAATCTTATTTATTTTGTTTGTAAATCAATTTCTTTGGTTGAAAATTTTACTATTTTGTTTTACATTCGATTGTTTTTTTTATTCAAATTTAATTTTTTTTAAATGAAAGTTAAAGGATTTTATTTTTGATTAAAACCTAATCTTTTCTACTTCAAAATTAATTTTTGTAGTTAAAAATTCCATTTTTTATCGAAGACTTATTGTTTTAGTTTTAAATTCGTTCCTAAAGGTGAAAACTAAACCATTTTTTGACATTTTTTTCCTTACAAAATTATCCTTTCAGGAATGGGAACATTTTATGCTGATTATCTAAATTTAGTCGTTGGATTCTTGATTTTATTTTGAGGAAATTCTGCTTATTATTCTGTAACAAAACAGAAAATCAGTATTATTACTAAGGATTGCAACAAACCACGCACAAATTATTTCAAAGAAAAATGTCTAGGTTTCTAAGCTC
This sequence comes from Druon quercuslanigerum, assembly GCA_010014905.2. Taxonomy (NCBI): domain Eukaryota; kingdom Metazoa; phylum Arthropoda; class Insecta; order Hymenoptera; family Cynipidae; genus Druon; species Druon quercuslanigerum. The sequence continues at coordinate 4,591 of JAAAKG020007444.1, forward strand.
ATATTTTAAAAGTTTTAGAGAAGAGCTTTAAGCTTTATTTAAAATGTTATTCTTTAGTCTATAAATTTAAAAAATTCGTATTGATTTATTGCAGGCTTCATAATATTTTTCCTATCCTCTCCTTTTTCTCGTTTTTCAACTAAAATGCAAAATAAATTAATAGAACCAAATAAGAAAATCCAAACATTTTTGTTTGAAAAATAATTCGTTACATGATCATACTTTTTAGTTAAAAATTCAAATTTTTCTAGCAAATTCGTCTTCTTAGCTTTAAAATTTTAGAGTTTAGTAAAAAAAGTCAACCACTTTTTATAAAATGAATCTATGTTGTATAAAAAAATTTTAATTAAATATTAATTCTCTTAAATGAAAATCTCATTATCCCCTTTCTGGAGGGAATATCATATTTTCTAGATTAAAAATTCAACTAATTACTCAATTTTGTACAAGCCTCGAAAAAATCTTTTAAATTCAGAAAACCCTTTTTATGTCCTAAAATGTGCTATGTTGGGCAGAAAGCCACGAAACTCTTTCGACTTAGCTTTATTTCGGTTTAGCCGCGCTCTCTGAAAGAAGCTTAACCCTTCATATCGCAATATAAAATGCTTACACATTTCTTTGTTCAACTTTTCTTGTCTTATTTTTTCTTCTCCTTTAGGGAAACTTACGGAAAAGTTGACATTTGACATATCTGAAGCAAAGACCAAGTTCTTAACTTTGTTGGTGAGATGGATCAGAAACAGGTGGACAATTTGAAACGCGATAGCTAGCGTTAAATCGGGGTCTCATATAAATATAACATCCTGGAACAATTTTACTGAAAAGCTCCACTTTGATATTGGAAACTGGCTGGGTTTTACGAACCACGAAGTAATCCTCTTAGAACCAAGCTGCCATGGTGGTTGGCTATTCGGCTGGTCAGCCAGCCACCCAACTTAAGCCACCAACATGTACCTACATACGTGTTCTAAAACATTCGTGGTGCAAAGAATTTACGCTTTATTTTTATTTTAAATATACATTAGAATTTTAAGATTAAAAATCATTTCAACATTTTTTTTATATAAACATTTTTCAGTTAGATGTTTTATACTTACAATGTTAGGACAACAAAGTGTACAAGAAGCATTTTGTTTCAGATTCGAATTTATCTATATTATTGTGGTCCAGAAAAGTCTTCTGTTTTCTCTTTGAAAGTATTCCTTTACGTGTTTTATGTCAACAATACCGACATGACAAAAAACTGAGAATTCAACTTGTGTAGATCAATATTCATACCTAACAATAAGGAAATTTACAAAATTAAAAAAAAAAACTAAATAACAAACAAAATTAAAATCATCTTTAAACCTATTAAGTATTCATTTAACCTTTTTAGAAATAAAAAGTATAATAATTGTCACAAAATATTGTAGTTTCCAAATTCTGCAATTGGTATGGCATCTCACATGGATTGAAATTTTACAATACAATTTCAGTAGCAAAATTGAAAAAAATGAAAATCATTTCTCAGGAAACTTGTTCAAGGTAAAGAAAGAAATTTGCTCACTTTCTAAATTCGCCGAATTCATGGAATTCACGAAATTATTTTAATTGAAGGAACTCACGGAATCCAATAAATTGACGGAATTCGCAGAATTTATTAATTTATGAAATTCGCAGAATCCATAGAATTAATGGAATTCACGGAAATCAAAGAATTCACGAAATTTATGGAATAGAATTCTCAGAAATCACGGAATTCATGGAATTAACTGGATTCGTGGTATTCACTGGAGCTAAGGGAATTCATGGAGCTAATGGAATTCTCGATTAATTCGATAAATTCCGTTAATGTAGTGGATTCCATGAATTCCATTAATCCTGCAAATTCCACTAATTCCGTGAATGTCCCATTGTCAGCCTCTGACTCCGCGGCTAATCCCTAATAATTATCCACCATTTACAATATATACAATTTTCTTACATCTACTTTCTCTCCAATTACAATCTTTCCTTCTCCATTCCTCTTCCTCATTCCTCCTCTTCTTCTACATCTTACCCAACAGCCCCTTCACCCATGAAACTGCCCTTTTGTGCCCCCTTTCGTGCAACAATACCTCCATGCGTATCCCACTTCTTTTAACATGTTCACACTCTTCCAACCTGTGCTCCACTTTTGCAACCCAATTCCCGCAAAATGCACACATCCTCTTCTATCTAGAAAGCCAGAACCTATTAAAACCCTCCATGCATCCGCATATCATTCTCCCTATACGTTCTTGACTTCCTTGCTCTCTTTTCTCACACAATTATTCCGCTCTCTCTTTCAGCATAATCCACACATAGTTCCAGTTAAGCCCAGGCTTTCTTATTCTTTCCATACCTGCTTTCTTCTCTCCCTGCATGCTATTTATTTTATCCAACTCATATACCATCCATCCTTCCTGATGCAGAATAAAGTTCCGAATATCTGAATCCTCCGATTTTTTTCAGACTTCGTATATTAATGTATTTTGGCGCGATTATTACGAATATTATATTTTAAAATTGACGACAAGATGATTTTTATGGTTAAACCATAAAAAACCCCCATAAAAATCATGTGTTTTGCTTTTATCTAAGACAATATGCGAAAATTTGCAAAATCTTTTGAACAAAACTAATAGATCCTAGCAAAATACATATTTCTTGTAATATAAATTTTTTGGTAGGAGTGACAATTTTTCCAAAAATTAGTGATAATAGATTTTCATTTGTAAAAACCAATACAAATCATGGCTTTTTGCGTTCATATATGTCAGTATGCAAAATATTCTTAAATATTTTTTAAAAAGTTGTGTAGCTCACTCAGTTAAACATTTTTTGTTTCAAACATTTTTATATGCGAGTGATAGTTTTCGCGAAAATTAGCGATAACTACATCGATTTTTATAAAAAAATCCTTCAGAATCAAGGTTTTTGCGTTAAGCCTAACCAATACATAAAATTTCGCAAAATATTTTGAATAAAAGTTGTAGCTCTCATTAAAATACCCTTTTTTGTTTAGAACTTTTTTTTCTACGAGTGATATTTTTTGAGAAATTTAGTGGTGCTTCTCATGAAATGTAACAGTTTTCATTGCAATAAGCGGCAGGTCTTTCGCTACCGTCCGTGCTCATAGTACTTACGGGCGTGTGTGTTCAGCCTTACCTGGCGGAAGGTGCCCAGGTGTGGTGTTTCGGATGAAGCCGTGCGGCTTGCATCCGATTCCCTACTTTTTTGGGCAAAATGCCTTAAGACCAGAAGCTTATGGTCAGGGACTGGACTAATAAAAACGTTCAGACCTTTAAACCCTACTGCAAAGCCAGAAGCATTGAACCAGCAGTAACAGATATGAGGAACTTCAAACCTTATCTTACCTTATCTTCCTCATCTCCGATGGACCAGGAACTGACCACTGAAAATCACAGCAAAATAAAGAGACCTCAAGAAGATGATCACAACAATATGGAAAGTGACTCCACTAAGATAAATGCAGAACAAAGCAACAGCGTTGCGAAGAAAGTAAAAATACCACCTATCATTCTGGAGAACACTATACAGGATTTTGTAATACTTATCAACATCATGTAAGAAGTGACGACTGGATAAACACGAGTTAAAAAGAATTCGAAATCTACTAAAAGAAAAATCTACTCAGAGTCTATGGAGGATTATAACAAGTATCAAGAAATTACTTCTTAAAAATGTAATTTAAACTTACTCACCAAGGTCATACATAGCTTCAAAGAGCAGGGACTAAAGCTTGAAAACGTCGTGAGCATGAAACAAAAATCTGAAGAAGCAGCATGGCGAAATTCAATCTACCCCGTCACCCTTCATAAGGATACAAAGCCACAGGATGATTTTAAAATAAAAGCAGTCTGCTATATGAAAATCAGATAGGAACATTTTTGAAACATTAAAATGGTCACCCAATGTCGTAGATGCCAGAGATTCGGGCACGGTACACAGCACTGCTATGCTAAACCAAGTTGTGTGAAGTGCTTCATGGAGCATCTCACATCAGAATGTGCAAATTTTAGAGTCCAAGACACCCCTTAATGTGTGAATTACTATGGAGATCATCCAGCAAATTTCTCAGAATATGAATCATACAAGCTTTATCTGGAAAAGGTTCAACCACTAAGAATGCAAAGACATGGACAAACACAAAGGAAAAATGCCAACGTGAAAGGATATAGTGGAGATTTTCAGAGAAACTTTCTGGCTCTACCAAGGACTACGCAAAACAAAAACACATACTAAAGGCCTACTTCCTCCGCTTGGACCACTGCCAACGACCAACGACCAACTTCAACCAGGAAATCTGAAACGTGTGATGAACCAGGATTTGAAGATATAAGAAATGTATTCCAAGAGATCAACCAAATCTGCGATCTAGGTAACTTTTCTAAAATAGCCCTGAAACTAAGGGACAAAATGTTATCATGTACGCCTGACTTTGAAAGACTACAAGCCCTACACGAGCTAGCTGTTGACCTTGATGGCTATTGATAGAAATAAAAATTTATTAAAAATTGCCCACTGAAACGCAGGTGGGCTAGAAAATAAAATTCACGAAATACCTACATTTATCCAACAATATGCTGTAGACATATTACTTGTTGGAGAAACGTCGTTTACTAAAAAATTAAAAGCGCGAATCCCCGGGTACATATGTTATAGGAAAGACAAGAAAATATAGAAACAATAGAAGCGAATAGAATTAAACTCAATATTATTCTCGTTTTAGCTCTCTATACTCCCAAAAATAATATATGTAAAAAGGATCTAAACCATTTATTTACTCTCAGCAATAAAATATTTTTAGCAGAAGATTCAAATGATAAGCATAATAATAACCCTTGTAACTTACCTCATCCTCAAAAATTTACTCTTTATCCCTATAAATTGAAAGCTCGACGCAGTATAGTTGATTTAGCCATTATAAAAATATTATTAAGCTGGAAAATATATGACAAACAAATAGACGTAGAATACAATAAACCTACTCATTTTTTAAACTATAAAAAGGCAGATTAGAAAAACTTTTAAGGACAAGTAAACAAAAGCCTAATAATAAACTTGATGCTAAATGATATGAAATCCGTTGACAATAGTGTAGAAAACTCGACAGAAATAATTAATGATTCCATAAAGTCTCACATCCCGAAACATAAACTCGCTAAACACAATAATAATCTTCCTGGTAATATAATAGAACAATTTAAGCATAGAAACTCTCTCAGAAGACTATCACAAAGGACTAGGAACAAACATCTAAAACCAATCATAAAGAAACCAAATAAAAAGATACAAGAATCGATTTTTACTCATAAAAATGAAAATTAAGGTACTAAACTAACTAAAATAAATACAAAAGACAATTTATTATGGAAAATGACTAGAATTCTCAAAGGGCAAAAAAGGTACATTCCTCCGTTACAGAGTTTGAATGGCCCATTATTTAAAAATAAAGATAAAGCCTAAATTAGAGCAAATAATTTTGAAGAAGTGCATACATTAACTGGGGAAATGGGCGATGCTGAGCACAACTTAGAAATAGAAAAACTCTTTACTGAGATCGTGAAACTAAAAGCAGACTTAGATAGAATTAAATTAGCAGCCCCCAAACAAATCAAAAGGGCCATAATGTCTTTTAAAGAGTTTGCATTTTTCGAGAAGTCAGTTTTGCTATTCGCAATACTGAACAATCAATCGACTAGGATTTTCGAATTCTTTGTTTGAACTATGGCAGCCAATTAGTTTTAAAACTTGTAAAGACGAACAATTAATAAATTCTTTAAGCATTATTTCTTCGTTGTTTACCAAAATAGATTTTGACGTTTTGTTCCTTTTTTAAACTATCCTTTGAGAATTGTTTTCCACCGTGTCCTTATCGACCATATTCGAAAGAAGAATTCTATTTCTCCAAAGCTAGGTGTAAATGATTATTATTAATTGGCATTAAGAGCTTTTATTTTTATCTAACTTATGGTATAAATGTTAGGACTAGTCTTGTTTCTGCAGTATAATTTAATTTAATTTTGGTATTGTCGGTTTATTATATTTATTCAAAAAGTGATTCTATTCTAATTGCGTCTTTATGTAATCAGTTACCTTTGCTAATTTATTATTTGCTTAAGAGCATTCAATAGGCTTAACTGTTGTCGAGATATATTCAATGAGATTTCATTTCGTTCTATGATGACTTTATGACACCTCAGAGGTCCTGTCATATACGTGAATCGAGAAATCAGACAACATTTAATGCGTTCTAATTCTTATATTATCATATATTTCCGCTTTCTTACGAAGAAGATTGGCATTTCTTTCTTCTTTTGAGAACTTCTGTGCCCTGCTAGGACATTTTTCTCGATATGCACATGGGCTCCAAACCTGAGAGGAAGATAAACCTGAAAAGAAATGCCCGGTTATTTACAATAATTATAATAGAAACTCTATTAACCTTACAAGCTTTTTGATTAGAACTAACAGTAACTTTAGTTTTATCGCTTTCATTGCAATACTTTTTATTTAAAACTTTCCGCTCGTCTTATTTCGAATTTCTATGGGAAAAGATTACCAGAAGCCAAAATAGAGTTGCCATTGTCTTTTTTGTCAATGATCATATATCAATGATAAAAAAGCGTCCCTTTGCCTACATCTATGTCTTTGCTGGCCATTTTAAAAAGAGGGTCTCATTTATTTGCGACTCGACGTGGTTTTACCAAAATAATTCTATTATGAACACATTTCAGATTCAGTGTTATGTAAATATCTTAATGGCATCAGATGTCACGCCGTAGACTGAACGACTTAAGGTGCAGGCTTTTGTTCATCTACAGGACCAAAATTGATCTGATGTCAAGGAATCTGAGCTTATCCTTTCTCTAAGGAACCTCACCAAATAAATAGCAAAGTGAGAGCTTTTATAGGTAACTCCGAAATAGGCTCTTTCCACTTTAGATACGAGGTCATGATGCGGGCTTGATGCTTCTTCTACTTAAAGCCTCTTTTGCTGGTTTTAAGCGAGTGGCACGCAGTACCTAACGGGCAGTTTTTAGAAGAGTTTAAAAATGTCAAAATAAACCATTAATTTTCTCTAAACTGCCTTTCCATCTACTCTAGACTTTTCGTAGCACCAAATAGTACCCTAATCCTGTCAAAAATGCGCTGCTTGATGGGTTATATCTTTAAAAAATTGAATGTGGGATAACACATCTGCAGTTTTCCCGCGAACTGTTAAACCCTAGTAGTGTACTTCCTTTCAGAGTTTATGTAGTCACTCTTACGCTGAATGTGGTTTGCTTTAGCCAAAGTAATTGTTGCATCATACACATCAAAATTGATATTTGGGAAACCCAGCTCAAGATATGTCTTTATGTTAATGTTTCTTCAGGTGCTGAAGCATTTCTGTTCCTCTCGAAAACTATGATTTTGTTAGTCGCCTTAGCCTTTTTAAACTGAAAGCAATATTAACGCTTTCAGTTGATGTGTTGACCCCTCAAGGTTCGATAAAGTCTAGCATTGTTATATAGTCCAGCTGTCTCCCCCATATCTCCATTTTCCAGATACGAAGATTATCTTTTGGTTTTAATTTTTTTCAGAGTATCCTTATTTTTATCCTCTCCAACCTGCAGTGAGGCCTTCAGTCTGTCATATTAAGATTTGTAACCTTTTCTACCACTGAAGTTATGACGAGTTTGGTAACTTTGCTATCCGCAATGGCATTGATAAGCTTTTAGTATCGTGTTTACAAGCTTAATTTTTGGGCTATTATCCTCTTAAGTGCTGTTGTTGGTTCAGCAACTAATCGAGGAATACAAATAAACATCCTTATTGGACTCGGAAGGTCTTTGCTGTCAATCAATTTGGTCGGATTTCTTGCCCCATTTTGTAACCCGCCAAAAGTTTCAGTGAGCCAAATTCGAGACACAGGGCATGCACGGATAAAGATAAGACCGTTATTAATGTAGCGGCAATCTTCAAATCTTGGGATGACCTCTGCAGGTACTACTACAGGTAATACTTTATCTTATTTATTTTATTCTCTAATGCCACTTCAATTGCCTTAACGTGGTCATCATTGGGTATAGCAGTCGGGAAAATCCCGACGACTACAGCTATTTTTACGATACTTTAAAAGGGCTGGCTATAAGAAACTCTTTGATCTAATTTTTTTTGGTGTGCTGCTGCGATGTTAGAATTTTTTAGCGTTTAGTATGTTTATATTTTTTAAATTATTTTTTTACGATTCTGGGAACTAAAGAAATAATTTTGAAAAATTCGTTGCAGAAAAGAAGCTAAGTCTATTTTTAAGAAAACAAATAAGCTTGTAATTATTTATTGAAACCTTATCTTTTAGCAGTGGTTGAGGTATCACAATGACTCTCCCTGTTCTGATTTATGAAATATAAATATAAATGGCTTAGCAAAAAAAGGTTGAAGCTTATAATTCATGAGATGAGAAGTTAGAGACCATATATATTTATTTTTTTTTAATAAAACTTAAGAATATAAATTAAATTGACTGTTAACCAAAATTCCTAATTAGCGCTTTAATCAGTATTTTGAAGTTTTGAAAAATGGAAAACGTTTATACTCTGGTCCTGAAACTGACCTTTATTCTTAACTCTATTGGTGAATGTAATAAACTACTATATCTTTAATTTTACAACCTTTTTAGAAAGTTCATATGGCTGCACCTTCTATTAATGGTTATTCAAATAATGAAGTTTAATATCGAACAAACTATTTTAAATGGTTTGTCTTCATTTAGTTTAATTATTGCTTGATATAAATGGTCACTTTTCAATTAGCAAATTTAATATTCCTTTCGATTAAATCATATCAATCTAGTGATATTATATACTTTTATTATCATATTTTCATTAGAGCTCTGATAAATCTTTTTTAATTTAGATAAATTCCTATTAAAATCTTTTCATTGCATAAGATTTAATAGAGATTTAATTACAGTATCTTGGCAGAAAAGTATAAGATTTTTCACGGACTCGAATTCGATTGAAATTTTTCTGGTTCGGAAAGTAGAATTTAAAACATGTTAAGTGCGGATAAAATTGGATAGATTTTCAATAAAAACAGTTAATGGAAAAAGTATAACATGTTATAAAGGGTTAAACTTAAAAGATATTTTAGACGTCTCTAGACATAAGATTTAGTAGAGTTTCAGTGAGGAAATTTTGATTAAGAGAATAGAGAGATTACTTTAGATAAAAACTTTGAATATTCTAGAAAAGCGGATTCGATACAAGTCTTTTGCCAATAAGATTTAAGATAATTTTTATTAGAATAGTTTAATCTTGCGTATTAAATTGGATACAAATTTAGGATCTCATATTTTATAGGATTTGAATAAATTTTTATAAAAACAGTATTATAATTTAAAATTTCGTATGATCGGATTGAATTCTTATAAAAACAAGTTAAAAAATGTTTATGTGTTATTAGGATCTAAACCCTTGCTTAAAATTCACTGTCTTCTTAGTAGAAAACGATGAAAAACATCCAAAAAATATGATCGTTCATTTTGATAGACCTTATTTCGGAAGCGATTCGAAACCGCTTTCAGAGAACTTTGTTTAATTTAAGCTTCTCGAATTTTGAAGAGGTCTGTTGAGAAAGATTAATAATTGATCAGACGTTAAGAAAGGTGAGATAAACATAAAAAAAATTTCGACAATAACGTTTCAATTATTTGTCCTTATTTTATTATAATTTTATTATTTTATTATTTTTTGATAACAAAAGTCATAAAATGTTAATAATAAATTGAAAAAATCAGGGAGTGGACCAAATTGGTCTATGTCCTGATTGATGACGATTTTTGTATGGTGGTTTCACCGTTTTCAATGCTGGTGAATATTTTGGCTATACTTTTCCCTTTTTCCTAACTAAAAAATGTAATTCCTACTTTCCTCTTACAGACTTAGGTTCGTTTTTTGACTGTTTACCTAATGGCGCACCTATTCCTGGTGTTTCTCGTGGCGGACCATCTTCTTCTTCTCCATCTTCTCCTTCTCTTTCCGACAGACGACATTCTAGAGCCGAGTCAGCTCTTTGTGCCAGGTCCAGGTCTCCTCCTGCCATGCGCATGGATGCACCAACACATATTACTTCATTTGACGGGAAAATATATCAACTTGACGAAATTCAACTATTGCGGCTTACTCCAGCTATAAATCAGCATCAGCAATTCGTGCTTCGAAGATACACGTTTCCAGCAGATAAGCAAATCCGATTACTCGCAGGACGGAATGACTTTAGGCCCATGCCAACCGAAGAACAAATTGTATTATCAACATTTAATGGTGACGTCTTAGCATTATTGAAGAGTAGTGATGTTTTTGCTGAAATATATGCTCATAGTCCTTGCATTCACTGTAAAGGGCGGGCCAAAATAAACATAAAAACTGGTAGGATTACGCCATTGACCAAGAATGAAGTCATGGAAATTCCAGTAGGTCCCTCGCGGCCTATCTTTTTGCATTTCTACGTAGCGCGTGTTGGCAGCAGTGATAGATAAGTTACTTGGAAAAAGAAATCTCGATAAGTTAAAAGAATATAGACTTGACACTAAGGAACAATGTTGTACGAAGTATCTTGCTTAACTTTCAATTCTTAATTACCTTCTAGGATAGAAGAAGCAGGAATGGATGACGTAAACGTTTCAGTTGCATCGGGATCGGTTGTTTTAAGGAACCAGGATGATAATTTTGATAATAGTTTAAAATCATAATGATAATGATCCATCAAATAGTATCGACAATATCAGGAAATATAACCCATATACGCAGCTTTTCCAAAGTAGCCCCTTCATTACATTCCGAAACGCCCACGAAATTGAGGTTCTGGATCAACCCTTGGTCTGCGTCGAGTTTCTTTCAGCTGCCAGGATTCGAGTAATAAAAATAAAAAAATAGATTCATAATTCACTCAAATCTTCCCCCACTAATCTATTTTCAGTATCCTCTTTATTGATTTCTACCAAGTTTATGAAATCGCGCCACAATTGCGCAACATCTAATTTTTCGAGATTCATAAATTTTTCTCAGACCTTATTATTTACTTGTGTACTTAAATTAAAATCAGAAAAATTTCCATAAATGTGTGCGGCAAGGATAAAAACATAAAATAATCAAGAAGAAATCAGCTTTCAGGTATTCTCTGAAATTCTACAATTTTAGCGATAACAATGTAAAATAAAAGCGATAAAAAGACAGTCATAAAAAGTATCAGACCATATTTATATGATCTGATAAAAAACCAGAATCCTAATTAAACACATCGTTAAAGATATTCTTTATTGAAGCATTAATAAGTTTTTCTCCTAGTTGAAAAAATGGGAATCTTTTATACTCTGGTATTTACCTTGGCACTCATCCTTCATTTTATTGGTGAATATAATATTCTGATATATCTATAATTTTTAACACGTTTTTTCAAAGTTTATATGCAAGAAGTTGAAAAAATTATCACAAGGTGATACATTTTGGACGACATCTTGATTGAACCACATTGTTCAAACATTTATATACTTCGATGACGTACTATATTGTCACGCGGTTATTTTATTTAAATTAAATAAGGTCCTATGGGCCTCGCATAAGGGAGAAACAAAAACAAACATAGTTTCCCTAGGGAGCCAGCTTTTCTAAAAGCAGTTCTAAAATCTTAAAGCCCTATGGGCGTTTTAACCTTAATTTAAAGAGAACGATAAGAGAACGTGACAAAAACGATATGCATTCAAAAAAAATTAGAAACCCAAAAATCCCTTATCATAAGTTAGCTCAGTCCCTATGTATAGGAGAAGGGGGATTCCCAAATAAAATCTGGGAAGATGGTTCAGCAAAAAGAGTATGTATATAATAACAAAAAAAACAATAATAAAAGTCATAAGATAATTGACAAAAAAAAGACATTTTCGAGATAATAACGATGCGAGATTATATATTAAAATATCAGTAAGGAATAAATTAAACAATATCCTAACAAAAGGATAGGAGATCATTTAGTCATATTACAAAAAGAAAGAAGGAATTTATTTCAAGGTCATGACGAGAAACATACTTGGAAACTACCCACTATATTCGTTAGAGTGGAAAAGTAGCAACAACAGCAAAAAAAAGAAAAAAAGGGGGAGGGTCAGAAGGTATACCCACAAGAGGAATTCTGAAGGCATTTAAATTAATAAATAAAAATAACTTGATAGAGTTATAATAAGAATATCTTCGAATAAAGGTTTAGGATAAGAATAAGATAAGATTAGCTTGAGTTTAAATTTTAAAAATATATACAGCAAAAATTCAAAAATTTATAAAGGATAAAATTCTATAGATATTTTACAATTTCAAGATATAGAATATAGTAGACTTTCAATCGTAAAATATCGATGCGTGATAACCTTAGATATAAAGTTAGCCGAAAGTTTCCAAGATTTGATGAAAAACTGTTGAGAGATAAGTATAAAAAGGTACGTCTGATAGAGTTTCGTAGAATGTTTTAAGCTAGCTTATGAAAGTTGATAGTAATATAGGATGACGTATTCAATGGAACTGGATTTGTGTAAAAAAGCAACTGATTATTTTCCCTCGTGAAGAACTTTGGAAAATCAATATTTAAAGCTCTCGATGCAAGCCCATTAGTATGTATTTGTCGCTACAATTTCATGTCCTGTTATCTCTCTTTTAATTATTTTAATTAATATAAATAATGTTATACTTTAACATTTAATCCAAGTAATAGCAAAAGGAGCCGTGTTGAACTCTGAATGGTTGAAGGAAGTATTGTTTTAACCAGCAGAAGCTCTGCAAGGGCAGTTTTCCCTAGCTGCTTCCGAGGGTGGACTTGCGACCATGGATCAGGCAACAAAGCCAAATACCCCAAAGTTGGGGTGACAATCAAGACAAAGTGAATACGATCCAATTCTAAAATATGAATGATTATGAGTGGGAGGCTCGACATAGGTACGCCCTAGCGGAGAGTTATAACACATTAATGACCTCTGAGCGATATGATACTTAATAAAAGTTATTATTACATGCTCCACTGCATGCTTGCTGATGCGAGACTGTCCGCGGACGGGCATCTAATAAAATAAAAGTGATTTTTTAGGATCTGGATCATAATCCTTAGCAGCGATGTTATAGTCGGCCAAAGCCGAGATTGCGATGACGCGTATAGTTTAACTCTTGAAGGCTTGAAGAACAATGTCAGATCTCGAGTGTGTAACGGAGACTGATCGTCGAAATATGCGATCATGACACGTGGATACTACTTGCTCTAGGTGCTTAGCGTGTGCATGAAACGCCTCAAAAGGAAACTTTTTGCACCTCAATTAAGTCCTGATGATAAAAAGATTAAAAAAGTTCACTTTTTCGACAAACACTGATCTTCTACTTTGAAGGGAATGTTTTTCTAAATTTCTTGTAGTAAAGCTGTTAACAGAATCTTTTAACCTCTGCTTTCTTTACTTGGCTTTTATGAATGAATCAACTAGATAGAGTCATGCACATTCCTTACTCATGATTTTAAGATTCAGGCCAAGGGTATCGGTCGCCTGCTCCGTGGGCTTGTTTAGAAACGCTCCTCTCCAAATATTCTTGTGATGCCTGACGATTCTCGCGATAGGATCTCTTTCACTTGCAACGATGTAAGATGCCCTTAGAGCAACTTGTTTATGAATACATTCGAGGATTCGAACTTCTTGTTCACCTTCGCAGCGTGGGATGTATAGTCGTGAAACGAACTAATCAATATGATATCTCTTGTGCAAATACGTGATCTTACGCGTGACAATATCGAGGACCGCCAGCTCGTACTGCGCACACAAAGACGACTCAAATGACTGAAGTTGAACCAGAATAGTAAGTGTATTTTTCAGAGAGTAAAGGGCGACAATTAATAGACGAAGTGTGATGCAAAATAAATAAGGGCATATGGTTTCGCCAAAAAAGAGGACCCTATGGAAGGTCACGATGCTCGTTCTCACACAACAATTTTCAGATGAGGTAGTAAATGTATTTTTTCATAGGAGCATGAAACTCTTTATGCATCCCACTATCTGTCGACAAACCTTGAAGGTTTTCAACAGACAGATAAAACGTCTATAAGAATAAATCAACATATTGCCGGTAGTCAATCTAGGTCTGTGACAAACCTGCTAAACACGTCATCAGGTGTCTGGTAAGAGGTCCTAGTACCAAGCGTTTTTGCTAAACATTTTAACAATAAATGATAATTAGTCGCTAACTACTATTTTGGGATATTCCTGAAGGAACAGCCTCCAATTAAAAGAGAAACAACTGTGCCGCAAGCGAAATGTCTTCTGGGTAAGACCTCTTAAACAGTGACTTTGTGATATTGGGCGACGTCTCCTAGTATGCATCCTTATCCTTGCATTCAAGGATCTACAAGAGTGAAAAAACCTTTCCTTTGATGCCGCTTACATTGAGTAAACAAATCGACTTCATGGCGCGTGTGCAGATATAGTAGTGCCAGAAAAACTAGAGATTTAGCACGTTTTGGAGCAATCTTTGCCATATAACCAAGCTGTCTACATAAAAAAACTAGTTATAAGTGTAAAGCGCTTTCACAACCGCAGCATTAACATGCCGCAAAAGAAGAGAATGAAGTGACATAAAGTCCTACCTCGAGCAGCAGGCACCATTGAGGAATGATATCGATTTCAGGACATGTATTAAGTTCAAGATCCAAGTTCTTACTAAGCCGCAATATCTTGATAAAATAAATTCCTACTTTTGTAACCATAACGCGCAAAATTTTTACATTTGGACCATTAATTGCTAATTTATGGTGCAATGAAAGCTTTGGGTAATTTAAATCAAAGGTTAAAATTGCCGATAAATCAAAATACTGAAATAAGCTAGCGTCAACTGATCAAGACGACTGGATGGACAATCTATTATATTAAGGATCATATAATTTACATGAAAATAAACAAACCTGCAGATAAGAAACCTTTTTTCGTTCTAAATTGCTGTAAAAGTTAATTGGTTTAAAACAACTGTTTAGAAACATTGGAAATTGTTGTATTCCTAATGCAATATGCGGTCACGAGATAATATTCTTTAGTTAAGGAGAATTGATCTGCCAGTACAGACATTTTTCGTTAATATCTGTGCGATAATCATTTGTACATCATGCATATAATCGCTTAAAAGTTTATATGAAATTAAATCCGCTTACGTGAAAGTTATTGGATTATAAGATTAGAGAATTTAAACGCTAAAATGTCGAGTCATCGTTATCGTACAGTTTAAATCTGAACCGAGGATACGAATAAATATACCCTGATTGATAAGAGATGATAAAAAGTTTTTAACCCTGGAATCGAGATTTCTGCGCAGCTAAAAATAAGACATTGGTCTCATGCGTTTCATTTTTGTCTAAATAGCTCTTTTAATAAATTAATATTTCACCTGCCTTGACGATTGTCTACACTCCATTTTTTTGAAAAGCCTCAAGAAGGCAATAAATTTTGAGTAGACGGATCGACCTAGCGACAACCTTTTGGAATGCTACGATACACGTATGGCCTCTGTGCGACAAGGTTAAATGGCATGACTGCATTCTCTGTTAAGCGAGAAGCACCCAAAACACTTGCACTGGCCGTATTCAGAACTATCCGGTAATAGAGAAAGAAGGGCGACACTAAGCCAAACTATGCGCAGATATCCAGTAGAGCAAGAGATTTGCTTCAGGAAAAAGAGAACCATCAACATCGACGTTTCTTTTAAACTTACAGATCTGGCTATTTCAGGATTTTTATATTCAAGAAAAAAGGCTTCTTACAAAGAGCCAATTAAATATTTTGAGTATCTGTATTTTTAAACGCTCTTAAGACTTAAATATCTAGAGCACTTTTCTAGGGCACAATCAGTTACTGTAGACCACCCGCCAAAACAAGAGGCAGTGGAGGCATTTTCGACAGAAGTTTATAAAGTGCTGCATCAAGCAAATAAAGACAAATAGAACATAATTAGCTTCAAGTAATGGTCATGAGGTACAAAATGTATTAAGAGGCATGAAGAACTATTTGGTTCGAGGACTAGATGATATGCAGTGGTTCTGATGGAAGAAGTTTACTTCAAACTACTAGCATTTGTCACGCATTTTCTTCTGGTATGCAAAGTCTAAAGAGCCTATTCTGGATTGGTTCGTATAAGCCCATGCAAGAAATGCAGAGCAACTACATTCAGCTCTAAAGAGCCGGAATCAGGACGCAAACTCTAATTCTTTTAATATATTCCTTAAACACGTATTTTTTTGTTTGAATTGTGTTTATCCAATCATTTTTTTCTAGCTTTGTAGGCACAGTTATAAATTTCATAAACTACTTCTTATGCAACTTTGGTTATATGTGGTAGATGATGGCCACTGGTTAACGTTTACAGAAAATATTAGCTGGATAAAAAAATGACGTACTGTCATATGCGTTTCCCTACTTTAGAAGAACGTAATCTTCTCTTTCTGCTTCTAGAGTTCACTTCATCCTTTGACTGTTTTCCTAATGGCGAACCTATTCCTGGCGTTCCTCGTGAAGGAGAATCTTCTTTTTCTAATAGACAAGATGCTTCTACAGAGACTTCCCTTCGGGCTAGGTCCAGGTCTCCTCTTGATAGACATGCAGCTCTACCTGCCTGGCTCACTTGCTCTGACGGACGTCAATCTGATTTCGACCAACTTCAATTTTTACGGCTCACTTCTGTAAAATATCCGCACCGGCAATACGTGTTACGAAAGTACACTTTTCCGGCAGATAAAAATATCTATATACTTGCGGGACAGGGCATCTTTAGGCCAGTGTCAACTAAAGAACAAATTGTATTATCATCAATCGATGGTGACGTCTATGCAATATTGGAAAGCAATAATATTCTCGCCGGCATATATCACTATTATTCTCGCTCGCACCCTAAAAGACGTTCAAAAATAAACATGGAAAGCGGTACGACTACTCCCTTGACGCGTGACGAATTAAGGGAAGTTCTAGTTGGCACCCAACGTCCATTTTCATTATATTTTAAAATAGAGCGTGTAACCCAAAGTGGTATTTAAGCTGCAATTAACAAGGAAGTAGTTATGGTTATAATTAACGCTTTAAGACGTAACTTTTTCTTAGTAGCTTTTATATACAAGAAAGACAAATATATATAGATACCTATATCTAAATCTATTTATTTTAATCCCACCATTTTACTGGGAGCAAGAGCAATTTCTAAAAGCGGTAACTGCTACCAATGAATTTACGGTAGAGTTGCAGTATTCAAAGCACTCAGTAGGACAGTCCGGAAAAACTTGACCCTTTGAGGTCAAGGAGCAATTCAAGGACGGACGCCTGCTTTTTTGGAGTCTTATGCAACATGTTAAATAACCACTGCAGGAAACCTCGAAAAGCAACTGCTGTCTATGAAAGAGACAGTCGAGACCGCAAGTCGGTTAAACACAAGGCATTGCGAAATTAAAATTACAGACTGGCGGAAGGCTCGTGTGTATTAAGGACACCCAGCGACTCAAGGATGACAGCTTTTTACATATATCTTGTAACTGCCTTTACATGTTTTTGAAACGCAGGTATGGCTTCAAAGTTATGAACTTGTGATAGCTGTGCACCTGCAAAAGCACAATTTGCAATGGTTTTCACTTTCACCAAACAGCTTCGGCATAAAAGCTGAAGGTTCATTTCAAATTCTTGATTCCTTTCTTGCTTCTTCTTACAGCAATGTTGTAGTCGGCTGGGACCGAGAAGTTATTCATGCACAGAGTTCATTTCTCGAAGTCCCAGAAAACAATATCAGGCCGCGTGTGTGCAATGGAGGTTTACGGCCAAACCAAGAGAGCGAAAAAGTTAATAAGGTTCTCTTAAGATCGTATTATGACTGTAGAGATACAGCGTTCACGCGTGAGTAGGACACTTAGCAGTATGTGTTCTAGGTGCTAAGCGTGCGCAGGTCATATTTTATTTTTATTTCCGGCTCTTATTATTACCACCAGTTTTTAACTCCTTTTATTTTTGCGAATATCAAATTTATAGTTAAAGTTCTTAGCATCCAGACAACATTCTTAGGAGTCATTTAGGATCCCGTATCTTGCAGCTTCATGGATGTTGAAGGTTCTCCATCGGTGATTCAAAGCTCAGTAAAGTATACGCTTAGCTTTTCATTATCGGAATGTCGGATCTATTTTAGCCATTGATGTTTTTGTTCGATTAATGAATGCCTTCCTATGGACAGAATCTCGCTTGGCATCCCGAGGCCGTATGTCAGAAGGTCTATAAACCCCCCGGAAACTTTTAGATAGCAGACGCTTATCCATCCATCCATCCATCCATCCATCGATCCATCCATCCATCCTTCCATCGATCGATCCATCCATCCATCCATCCATCCATCCATCCATTTATCCATCCATCCATCCATCCATTTATCCATCCATCCATCCATCCATCCATCCATCCATCCATCCATCCATCCATCCATCAATCGATCCGTCCATTCATCCATCAATCCATCTATCTATCCATAAATCCGATCTATAATTTCAATCCATTAATGTCTTACATTTTTTTCAAAACTTCTCACGAAAATAATTGAATATTGACCAACAAAAATGTATGGCAACAAATGTGATTCGACTTGCATAAAACTCACATAATGTCTACTCTTTATTGGTTAGAATTATTTACAATATTGAGTTAAATGAAAAATAAAAATTTTTCCATAAAATGCACTTTGATGGTCGTACAAAAATTTAGTCAGGAAGATTTGACCTGAATTTAATACAAAGACTTATTTTTGTTTTTATCCAATATTATTTTCTAAATTCTTCATTATCTAAAGGAGAAATTCTGTATGATTTATCCAGGTCAAGTCAATTTTGTAGCCTACATAAATCAAAATTGAATCTTTCTCCATTTATCGGGAACTTTACGAGATACCAGTAAACATTTTTTAGTTTTTTGTCGAACCTGTGTTTTCTTTAAGATAAACGTGAAAATTAAAATATTCTACAAAAATTGTCGTTTTATTTCTTTAAAAAGAAAAACAATATATTAGAGGTATCAAATCCAATAGCATTGAATAATTTTGCAGAAATGTTTCCTTGAATTCACTCAGTTTGAAATTAGCAAAATTTTTTGTTTTTAATTCTTGTTAAATTGGGAGTATATTTGATATTTTAACGGTTTTTATTGAGTTAAAAGGGATTTTTTTTAATTAAAAGGAGCTATTTTTTTGAAACTATTTTTAATATTTTTAAAGCAAGAATTTTTTTCTGAATTTGAAGAGCATAATTAAAAATTATATTTTTAAATAATTAGAAGGAGACTAGAGTCTTGAATCGAATTAACAGTGTTGTATGAAGTATCCTGCGTAAATTTCCCATTTCTTCCCACAGTTTTCTATCAAATTCATTGTAAAGACGGTATTGTTAAAAAAATTTAAAAATGATTTTTTTATTATTCGATAAATGACGAGGTTTCAAGTATATATTTAATAACTTTAAATTATTAAAACAATTATAATTAGTTAAAAACAAATTTTTCCCTCTGTAAATCGTGAAAATTTATTATCATTTGGAATTAATGACACAGTTAGTGTATGTTGAGAGTAATATTGTTTATTAAGGATATTCAGAAAATTGTTTTTGCAGTTAATGTCACAATTAACGAATGCTAATACTTATTTTAATTTATTAAAAATTCATTTTTAAGAATACGCTCTGAAAAAATAGCTATTCATAACAGACTAAAAAAATGTTTATATTAATGATTATTAATAATAAATAATAGTTTAAATAATTTTAAAATATCTTAAGCATAAAAGTATTATTCCTAAAATGGGTTGTGTCATTAATTGCTAAATAGAACAAATTCGAAATAAATCAAAATTGTTTAAGTAATTAACAAACATCCTTAAAAATATATTGCTTTGAACATTCTTTAAGTGTGCCATAATTTCTAGAAAATAATAACTTTTGCCGTATTATGGAAGAAAAACTTGGTTAAACGAATAACAATTTTTTAAGTAGTTTCAAATAAGTTAAGCAAGAACTACCACTCTTAACATTCATCAACTTTGTACGATTTATTCCGAAAGATGAAAACTTTTAACGATTTTCCGGGGGGGGGGGGGTTAAGCAAAGAATAGTTGTTTAAACAATTTAAAGTCGGTAAAAATATACTTTAAAATTGTCAATTATCTATGAAAAATGCTATTTCGCAGTTTTTGGGGCATTTTTCGGGCACAATTCACGGGTTATGGGTGTGTCAAAATTAAAAGCTATTTTGTGAAGATTATTACTTAAATACTCATTAAGAGGTGACAATACCTTAATTCACAACAAATTCATAACATGTACTTCTTTTTTTAATTTTTCTGGAAATCGTGCTTCCAAGGTTGTCAACATTCGGCCGGGAAGATAAAGTTGAATTTATTACAAAAACCTCTTATTTTATTTTATCCGATATTTATCTAAACTACTGCTTATATAAATGAGAAATTCTAAAAAAATTCATCCCGGCCAAATAAATTTGTATCCAGAAATATAAAAATGGAATCTTTTTTGCTAACGATGCAAGATACCATTAAACCTTGTTTTAATATTTTTGTCGACCTTGTGTTTATTTTTTAATGTAAACGCGAAAATTACCTTTTCTTACTAAAAATTGTGTCGTCTTATTTTGTATAAAAAATTAATATATCAAAGAGGCGAATAAATTGTATTTTGAAGTTATACTGTTTATATCTCAACTTTATTCTGTCTTCTGATTGTCTTAAATTCTCTTGATTTTCTTAACTCTTTCTGAAATCTTTCTCATCAATTAGACCTTGGGCATAAATAACTTTTTGAGATTTTTTTAATTTAAGCTCCACATCCCTTAATTCAATATGACTCCTGAGTACTGATACACCTTTTGAAATTTAGCTGCCAGAAATTGAGTAGTAAAAATGAAAAAATATTTTTACCAGCAATAAAATGTATATAATGTCATGAAAAAATCTTGTAAACTATATTACGAAAGTAACTGAAAAAATTAGTTACATACGCTAAATGCGATTACAAAAGAGAGTCTATAGCCTATTAAGTCACTCAAAATCTCCCCCTCTGAAACCCTTTTCAGTGCCCTCTTTGTCAATTCCTACAAAATTTATAAAAATGCTTGATTTTATATTTTTGAGATTAATAAATTATTCTCAGATATTACACAACATATATATGTGTATAAATATTTGAATTAAAACCAGAATAATTTCCAGAAATGTATGTGGCTCAGTTAAAAAATATGTTATCTGCAAAAAAAAAATCAGCTTCTAAGTATTGCCTGAAATCCTGACAAATTAGCGATAAGAATAAAAAATAAAAGCGATAAGAATAGAGGGATTATAATTAACATACCATATCTATATAATCTAAAAAATACCAGAATTTTAATCAGAGACATCGTTAAAGATCTTTGTAACAAAAGCATTAATTTGTTTTTCTTCTAGTTGAAAAAATGGAAATTATTTATACTCTGGTATATACTTTGATACTCATCTTTGATTCTATTGGTGAATATAATACTCTGCTGTATCTATAATTTCAAAAACATTTGTACAAAGTCTATAAAACTATTCTCCTTAAACGTCTATACGAAATCTTGGAAATTTCCATGAAGTTCTTTCCATCGGAAAAATGTTTATAGGTCGAACATTCTCATGCAATGCTATTTTCGATTAAATTTCATATATTCCTATCAAAAAGTTCTCTTTTAATAAGATTTGATAGAGTTTTATTGAGAATATCTTCACAGAAAGGTTTAAGATAAGATTAAAACAGGACTTTCTGGCTCCTAAGCTATATTATACTTAATATAAGTTACGATTACATGCGCCACTGCATGATCTGGCTGTGCTTGATGACTCATAATCCTTAGCAGTAATTTTGTGGTCAGCCTGAACCGAGAATTCGATCACGCATATAGTTCATTTTTCGAAGTCTTGGCGCATAATTTAACATCTGGATAGTATGCGCTCTAGGTGCTCAGTGTGTGCATGACACGCTCTACGTCTATCGTTGAAAACTTTTTTTACCTAAAATACGATCACGGCATACTAATATAAAAACGACACCATCCTTGCATTTAAAAGAAAATTATTTGCACCTGAATTAAATCCTGATGATCAGGGGCAAGCAAAAGTTCGCTTTTACGAAAAAGCTGATCTTCTACTTTAAAGGGAATATTTTCGTACATTTACTTATTGAGAATTTGTTGGCAGAATTTTTTAGCCTCTGCTTTCTCTAATTCGACTTCTAGATATAAAGTACCTAGATCGAGTTATGCTAATTCCTCACTTATGGTGTTCAAACTCAGACCTAGAGTCTCGATCGCCTGCTTCGCGGCTCTTCTACAAATGCATGATCTTACGCGTGACACTATTTAGGACTGTTAGCTCATGTTTCGCACACAAAGCTAACTCAAAAGAGTAAAGTTGAACCAGTGTGGCAAGCATTTCAGTCGGAGGTACCTTGTTTAATGCTGACAGAGTCGGAGACTTAATTTTTTTAGAGAAGACACTTCTACCTTAATCGAAGAGACTTCTTCATTTTATGGTTATCCAATAGGAACTCATATCCAAACGCTCATGATCCCGGGGAAACCAAGTAATATATTTTTGCTTTTGTTAAACCCTGGTATACTTTTTCCATAGAAAGTCAATACCAATGTCTTCTGTTTAGCTCTTGAAGATATTTAAAGTACCCTAAAGCTGCTTTAATTTAGATACATACTTGTAAATAAAGTGCCAGCCAGTGATTCGACAAATAGTGAAGATCACTGCTGAGTTCGGGGTGCTAAGAATAATGTAGATAAAAAAAACGAAGACAAGCCGGTCAAACGTTCATATTGAGTGAGCGAATCGATATTATTGAGTATGTGCTCACTCAGTGGTGCCAGAAAAAAAATCCAGAGATGCAGCACGTTTTGAAAAATCTTTGCAAAACAATCAAGCTGTCTACATCCAGAAAATTGGTTATAATCGCAAAGCGTTTTCACAACCGCAGCAGTAACATGCCACAGAAGAAGAGAAGAAAGCAACATAAAGACGAACCCCAGAAGTTTCTTCTGATTTAAATCAAAGGCGGAAACCGAAGATGTATCAAAATTCAAAGAATCTCGAATCAACTGATCAAGACGATTAAATGGACAAGACAAAATGTGCCCGACAAAAGTGTGCGAAAGTTTGCTAACGAAGTAAGGATATAGTATCATACTGAATAAGTCAAAGCCGCTAACAATCAAGCAGAAAATTGTTATAAAAATACATTTGTTATCTGATGCAAGGAGGCGAATACAAAAGAAATAGCAGCGAATTAGGGATAAACAACAGTTTCACGCTAATATACCACGCCTTTTCAGCAATCTCCCTATTGCCGTCAAAAATTCACCTAAGCCCCATAGGGTAGAGACTTCTTGTAGATAGTTGTATAAAATTTTGAAAATACTAAAATTGAAGAAAAAAAAAGATCATCAGCTTTAAGAATCTTTGAAACAACTTCATACTATCTGAGGGGACATGCTCATTAATCCCTCTCGGAAAGGTAAAGAAAGTACTTAGGGGGACGAAGAACTTTTTGCTGCAGGACCGGAAGGTATAAGAAAACTTCTCGTGGAAGGATGTGACATGTCTAACCCACCAAACTACAGGCTCATAACTTGGTCTTAGAGAGTTATTTTGTCACGAAGAAGCATAATTTTTTATATTTGAGTTACTAACCTTGCTCTATTTGCGGACCCCTTATGAAAAACAAATATAATTATTTAATGCACTCTCTATGAATGTCAATTATCATTCTTTATAAAACTCGTATTCATATGCTCCTTTTGTCTTAATGTTATATAATATTAATAACTAATTGCGACCCAATAATAAATGACAATATATGGTAAAAATTATCATTGCATTTGATCGTTACATAAACAACATCACTGTCAATCATATTTTGTCAATTATAAGGTCAATTTTATTGGTGAAATACGATTGATAAGATAATATTAGGTCCGAGACCTGTTGACCTGTTGAACTAGAGCTCACGGGTGTTCATATTTGCAAGTTCATCCTCAACAGTCTCGCATATAGGATGTGATTGACAACACAACATCTGGCACGAGTTGTAAATAAAAAGTAAAAACTGCTGACCATCAGGAAGCAATTTATTGATAAAATACGAACACTATCTAATGCAAGGAGAAGTCTAGAGCGGATGGAGAAATGGGTAAGAAAGTATAGTTTTTCTTTGACTCATCTTGACTTTTCAAAGGCTTATCAGTTACTGCCGACCACCCACCCTAACAAAAGGAATTTGAGGCATTTTCGATAGAAGCCCAATAAGTGCAGCATAAAGTAAATAAATAGTAAAATACATAAATAGCTTCAAGGAATGATCATGAGGTTGAAAGTGTATTAAGATGCATTAAAAAGTATTCCTCTTCAGGACTAAATGGTATCAAAAAAATTTGGTGGCAGAAGTGTAGTTAAACCTAGTATCATCTGTCCGGCATTTTCTTTTTGTATCGAATCCCTTAGGAGCCCACTCCGGATTGCTCGGTGCAATTCTACGCAAGAATTGGAAGAAAAATAGATTCCGCTCTAAAGAGCGGTGTTTAGGACGCAACATCTATAAAAAATACCTTCTGAGAGCAATACAAACGTCTTATCCGAAGGATTAAGTTTTATGCGACTATCCATCTCACATTATCAACGTAATTGCAGAAAACTTAATCTCACACGTAGTTGCAAATGGACGAGACCCCCTTTTAAGAATATTCAGGAAACATAAACAAGTGGTTAAGAAGCTATTTTGTACATAGCAGAGGGTTGGACTTGTAAAAAACTCTGCAGTCACTTCAACATCGGGTGCGAGCAAAATGCATCAAACTTTATCAGGTGATGTTTGAAATTGAAAAGAGAAAAAGGAACGAATCAATTTAAATTGAACTTGTAATAATTACACAGTCATACAAAAAAAGTGTCGTGATCTGGGGACGCGACATATGTTTTCCCACACGTTGTCCTTGAACACTAACCCCCCCAAAAAAACTCATTAAAATAATAGAAAATTGTGATATACTGCCTTGAAGGCTGATTTTTTTGGAAAGCCTATATCAGCAGAGTCTTATTCTTGTAACTGACGTGAACTTACTTTAACTCAACTAACCTAACTTAAACTCACCTAACTTAACATAACCAGGCCTTATGGACCCTTCTTTTCCATCGCAGATCCTACTATTCCGTCAAAAAATAAAATGTTAACACAGAAATCACTATTAGCAATGTGTAAAAATTCAAATTAATATTTAAAATTTGATTTAACATTCATTATTTGTGAAGCTTACTTGGTAACTTGTGTATCAAACTTTTTCATATTTCACTGTTACTTCGAGGAGATCTTCCATCTTTTAAGTTCCTTCTTCTGCGATCACATTAAGACCACGTGCTTACAATATTTCCATCCTGAATTATATATTATATAACGCCAGGTTAGGTTCGGTTGGGTGAGTTTAGGTTAGGTTAGGTTAGGTGAGTTTAAGTTAGGTCACGTCAATAGCAAGAATGATACTCAACTGACATAGGCTTTCTAAAAAAAATCAGCCTCCAAGACAGTATATCACAATTTTATATAATTTTATTGAGTTTTTTTGAGGTTAGTGTTCAGGGAAAACGTGTGGGATCAATTCTGACAGCTAATTCGCATTCAGTGCATCGGAAAACATAAGCATTGGTATGCCTGTTATCGAGAACAGAAAATAAATTTATTTTTTATTTTTTTAAGGTTAGGGCGAAACGCTGACGTGTAGGGCAAATTTTCATTCGGATTCAGCGGTCAAAATCCATAGGAAAACATATGTCGCATCTTCAGATTACGAAACTTTGTTTTTGTTTGACTGTGTTATTAATATGCCACCTTTGATATTGCTGATTAACACAAATGTCAACATATTTTTTTATAACAATTGATTCGAGGTGATTACAAGTGATATTCTGTTTCACTGAAATTTTAATATTGTCTCAATAAAAATTAAAATAATTAGCAAACATTAAAGGATCTTGTAAAAGGCCAGTTTTATTTTTACCGATATTCGAGTCTTTATTCGTCAGCAGGTTTCCTCGATATAAACTTCGTTACAAACCTGACAATTAATCATGTTAACTAAATTTAATAAACTTGTCTTTGCGTCCATGTCCTCTTTCTTGCTGTAAATATTGCATAATTTAAAGCTAATTAAAAAAAAAATAAATTTTACACTTTTTAAGAGTGGTAGCGAATGGTCATTTAATTGTAAAGTTTGTTTTTTAATTTAAATCTTGTCTTTAAAAATTAACATTGCTCAATCAATGATATTGAAAATGATGACAATAATGTTAAAAATTTCAATAATTTCAATAATTTTGACAGTCAGGATTAGAATGAAAACATCATCCACAAACCATTCTTCCTATCATATTGTTGAATGTTTTCGATGCTGCGCCTTTTGATATGAGGTTCCCCACTGATGAACGTCTAGAAAAACTTTCAATTTATAGTTGGATCATGAAAAATGACCTATTATTACATCGTTTTTTCAATTTACAAAAAATATAATCTTTTTTTTCTAGATTTCACTTCATCCTTTGAGTGTTTGCCTAATGGCGCACCTATTCCTGGCGTTCCTCGTGACGAAGTATCTTCTTCTTCTAACAGAAAAAATTCTCCCACTGAATCTCCTTTTCGAATCAGGTCCAGGTCTCCTGTTACGAGACACCTAGCTCTACCTACCAGCCTTACTCCTTCGGACAGTCGTGAATTATTACTTCATCAACTTAAATTTACTCGGATTATTTCCTTAAAATATCCACACCGGCAATACGATCTTCGAAGATTTACTTTTCCGGCTGATAAAGGTATCTATATACTTGTGCGACAGGGTATATTTAGGCCCGTTTCAACAGAGGAAAAAATTGTATTTTCTTCATTCGATGGTGATGCCTATGCAATATTGGAGAACAATAATGTTCTTGCTGGAATATATAAATATCATTCTCGCTCTCACTTTAAGAGGCGATCAAAAATAAACATTGAAAACGGTATGATTACCCCTTTGACCAAAGAGGAAGTAAAGGATGTTCCAGTGGGCACCCATCATCCCTTCTCATTGCATTTTAAAGTAGAGTATGCAAGCCACAGTGGTGTATAAGCTAGACTTAAAAAGGAAGTAGGTGTGGTTATATTTAATGTTTCAAGAAGTAACAATCTGCAAAAAAATTGTGTAGTGTAGGTTAATACTGCTCTTATAACATTAAAAATAAGTGCGAAAAGTAATTTTAAAACGCTAATGTAAATCTTTTTTCAATATTCATTCTTTCACTGGGGGTTTCCATAAAAATGAGCATTTACAAATCTCAGCTTTGTTGTCATTAACAACCCCTCGAAATCGTTGATATCTGTTAAATTTTTTGCTTGTGATGGGATATGCTAAAATCTCTAGAGTGAAGAGTACATAAAAATAACTAAAAGTGCGATTATTTTGTTTATTAGCACGCGAAAGTTATTTCCAAGACAATTGTCAGTAAAATTTGATCAACTGTTGATCAAACTATTAATCAACTGTCAAGATACATTAATTAATGCTTTTTAAACTGAGCTATAGTTCAAGTGTTAAAAACTTTGCAATAATTATTTTAAAACACGATTATAAATCTGCTCAAAATTAAGAAATTTACAGATCTTAACGTGGAAAATTCGACTTTTTCGATACGACAGCCTTAATAACGCAGCCTCACAAAAAACAAAATTACTGCATCCCGAGCTAAATCACCATACTTATACGTTTTTGAGTTCGCTTAATCCGCATCTCAAGTCAGTTGGACCCCATAAGGTCAGAATCAGGGTCAATTAAAAGTCAACATTAAGGAAAAAATTGGATTGGAGAAAACCATTGGATCAGGGAAAACTATTGGATCGAATGACCATCAGGTCATTAGAAAGAGCAAGTGAATAATAAAACAAAGGAAACGTGTGGATTGGAGGAAACCATAGCATTGCAGGAAGCCATTGGATTAAAGGAAATTGGTCGTTATATCTGAATCCGGGGTAATTTTGACCCCACCTGGTTGGGATGAAGGTCAGCTTTGTGTCAAAGTTGAGAAAACTATAAAATCATACTTATGGGGTCTAACTAACCCCGGATTTAAATTTAGCGACCTTGAAATTGTCTTAAAGTAGGGGTTTTGCGCCAATTTAATGTTATTTTCTTATTTTGACCTTTATTTGACTTTAACCCTGACCTTCTAAGGTCAACATGACCCTGGATTCAGATCCAGCGATCACGGAAACGTCTAAGAGTAGATATTTTCTCCGATCTAATCGTTTTCCTAGATCCGATGGTTTTTTTCATTTGATCTTCACTTGACCTTTATCTTGACCTTATGAAGTCAAACTAACCCCAGATTCGGTTTTAGTGACCCCAAAAACGTGTCAGTTTTTTGGCTTTTCTTCGATCTAATGGTTTTCCTCGATCCGATGGTTTCCTTCATTTTGATCTTCACTTGACCTTTATCCTGACCTTATGAAGTCAAACTGACCCCAGATTCGGTTTCAGCTACCCTAGAAACGTCTTAGAACCTTGGCTATCTCTGAGAACTTTTGTTGTAACGCTAAATAACGATCGAAAATTATAAATTCGAAACAACCAAAATTTTTAAAAAATAAAATTGATTTTGGTATTTAATTACTTTGTAAGTAGAAAGTTATACTATTTTTACAATTAGATGGGGCTATTTTTTTCTTCTCAAGATTTCTATTATTTTAGACGAAAGAATTTTTATTCTAAATTGGAAGAGAATGACTAAGAAATATATTATAGCAGTACCCAGATTCACATTAAATTCTAAGATTTTATTTTATTTATAGATATAGAATGAACCGAATATTGATATCAAAATGCATTAATATAATGAATATAAATATAATATTTTATTGTAACAATTGATTAAATAAATAAGTATTTTACATTTATAATTAAAGGTCAAAAATTAATTTTTTTTTATAATTTTGATCTATAGAAGACAACATTTCTTTCACTGATATTATAAGGGTTAAGCATTTTTTAATTTCCTCTTAATTATTTATTTAGGACGTTAGGCATTAAAGAAATAATTTTTTGAAAATTCGTTTCTGAAAATGAGAATAAATTTTTTTTCAGAACTTAAGTAAGCATTAAGTTAAATTCATTAAAATCTTATCTTTTATACATTTGTATTACAATTTTACAAAGCAAAATATGTTAGCACATTTGAGAGACTTTTTGATCAACTCCAACCAACCTAGAAATTGTATAGTTTATTTACCAATATATTCGCATCAAAATTGTAACGAATCATATTTAGCCCAGATTTTTATCAAATACCACGTTATAGAATCTCAGAAATTTCATTCAAATCGTATCATTTAAAATATTAATGAAAATAAGAATATTAATTAATAAAAATAAATTTTTAACAAAGTAAAAATAACTTTTTTATTTAGTTTCGACCTGTGGAAGAAAAAATATATTCTTTATTATATGAAAAAAGTTAAAATCAATTAAGTCGATAAAACACTGTAAAAATAAAAGATCTCTTACATTCTATTACTACTGCAGATTATTTTTGATAGTCTTATTTTAATAAATGAAATAAGCCAGAAAATTTTTTCTTTACGTTTAATGTTATTCGTAAGGATTAAAATAACAACTGTACGTTCAATGGAAAAATAATAAATATATATTAATTTTATTTTATTACGATTATGACAAAAAAAATGCATAACATGGAAAACTGATTAGTGAAAATTGTTTAGCTCCCTTCCGGCTGAATAAATCTAGTCTATATATACTTTTTGTAGCATGTATAGTTTTTTCCAAAATTTAAATTGTTTAAATACAGTTTTTTAAAAATGACACGAAAACATCAGGACCAGGTCTGCTCCTGCCAGGCACATTGCTCTACCTAACAGTATTACTTCTTTAGATGACAGCGAACATAAACCGGCAAAACTTTAATTTTTGCGGCTTACTCAACTAAAAATTTATATCTGGAAGTCAAACTTCGAACACACACGTTTTTAACTGATAAGTCCAACGGAAGAACAACTTAGGTTATCTACATCCGATGGTGACGTCTTTGCAATATTGCAGAGTAGTCATATTTTTGATGTAATATATGCTCAACATTTACCATGTAAATGTTGAACAATAATTATCGTATAATCATTTTTGAATTCTCAACTTTTAATGCACTCAAAATTTTATAACCATTTATCAACATAGGGTAAACCATCATAATTAATATTGAATTTCTTCCATATATCTAGAATCTTTGTCTGCTGAGATTTCTACAATAATGTGTACAGAAACGGAAGTTTCTATATTTTTAAGATATATAGTAGTTATCCTTATTGTTATCGTTTCAAAATATAATATTTTCTTAGTTACTTTTGTATTTGAGAAATA
This sequence comes from Druon quercuslanigerum, assembly GCA_010014905.2. NCBI lineage: Eukaryota > Metazoa > Arthropoda > Insecta > Hymenoptera > Cynipidae > Druon > Druon quercuslanigerum. The sequence goes on from JAAAKG020007444.1 coordinate 35,147, forward strand.
TGTACAAAAAAGATGTACTAAAAAATATAATTAACGCTTATTTCTATCTGTATTTATAGTTATTACACAGACACTGAAGTCACTTTCAGTCCCTTTTTTTCTTGAACAAATTTTCACTAATTTCTTAAAGATAAAATAACTAGTCACTTTTTGAATTAAAAAGATCAGTTGAGTAAAATCTTTAAGAAATTCAGATAGACAACCCAATTATTTCTCAATTTCATTCAAATTTTCTCAATTCCATTTATTTGAATTTAATCAATTTTTTGAAATTTTCAAAGTGATATTCAATTTACATGAAATATTTTTAATTTACCTTGATTTTGTACCATTTGATAGAATCCTCTTAAATTTTACTAATTCATCGATATACAGCGCAATTCCACTAAAATCAATGGAATATTTTGAATCTTATGAATTTATTTTAAATAATTCTAAATTTACAGAAAATTCTTATTAATTTATTCATCTCGCCCTGCAGTCTTTTGAAGTCAACTTGCAATCTTAGGAAATTCATGAAATACTTTTAAATTGACTTGAATCTTTAATTTATTCCAGATGTAATTAGTTTAATACATTTTTTAATATATTTTAATTGTTTTTAGTTACAAAAATTTCTTATAAATCCATCTGGAAGTTTGATAAATTCTAAAAATTGCTACTAATTTTAGCAAAGTCGCTTATGTTTTCTTTTAGTAATCTAAATTCCCTCCAAAACTTACTAAAATCAACAGAATAATTTTTTAAATTCTTTTCTACTTATTTGCACTCTGCTGAAATTCACACTGAATCCTCAATAATTTATTCTGAATTGTTTTAATTGGGTTAGACTGATCTCGAAATTTAGAATTTTTTTCAACAATCTCACAAGTATTTTCTTTAAACTTTATAACTTCTGACCTAATTAAAATATTTAGGTTTTTTTCCTGAGTGTGATGAGGCTGCGGTTTGTCTGAAAATATAATAAGTAGATTTTCTAAAAAACCTCGCTTCAAGTGTTTTTGTAATTTTTGGGTAAATTTGCACTACTTTTAAGTAGGACTGCCTATGAGGCGTATGAAGGATAAACTATTATTTTGTTCGAGAGAAAGAGTAAAAACTTAAAAATTAAAAATGCTTGCAGTTTTCAAAAACTTTCTGCTTGTTGTATTCTCTTCAAAATGTCACAACTATCTCTTTTGCAGCTAGCTCAATTTTTGAAGAAGTAATCGTAAATTAATGTTTCCTAAACCGATAAAAACGTAATATTTAAAAATACTATGATACACATTACAAGTCAATAGAAAATAATTGTTTAAATTATTAAATTTCATTGCAGTAAAAATGTTCTGATTACCTATGAATCTCATATTATTAATTTTGTAGAAATTTATAATGCACAAACAAATATTTCTTGATGATTACTTACAAATAAAGAAATATTTATAATTTTCGTCAGGATTAAATGTAATGCTTTCACTCGATTATAAAAAAATGTAATCCTTTGTTCCTTTTCGCAGAGCTAAGTTCATGGTTCGATTATTTCCCTAATAGTGACCTAGTCACCTGGCGATCCTGGGCGAAGCCTTCTTTCTTATTCGTATTTTATCCTTCTTCTGGCAGGAAAAATTCTCTTGTCGAACCTCCTGTTCAGGTCCAAGTCTTCTCCTGCAGGGTAAGAAGCTCTACCTGTTAAAGATCTAAATCTAAATTTAAAAAATTGTTCGCCTGTTACTATTATTATTTACTTGCTCAAAGCTCTTAAAATTTTCCAGAGATTTAGTATAACATCGAAATATCTGCTTCTACTACTTTGTCCTTTAATTACTTCTTGAGAACTATTTAAGAATAATTATACTTAGAATTTTAGTATAGAGCAAGGTGAAAATAATCAAAAATCTTGAGGCTTTGGTTATGCCGGACTTACGTAAATCTAGTATCAGCATTTCATTTTTTAGAATCGTTGATTTATTTGAGTCCTACTGTTTTAAATTAAAAGCGGGATAATGCGATCCGGAACCTAGTTATCGAAACCTGGCCAAAGTAATGAGAAGTCAGTCGACAGTGTACTGCAATCGCGTCACATTTTATGTTAAGCACTTTGAAATAAACAAATATAATTTTATACAAGTCCTAAGTTCTTTACTATGCAAGATCAGGTATGACAAATTAAGTACACGGATAAACTAAAGATTTATATTAAAAATTTAGAGTAACTGAATCTAGCTCTAAAGATTGTGAAGGAGTCAGCTCGGGATATTGGAGTAGAGTTTTGGCTAGAAAAGATTGCGAAGGTTAATTTAAAGCGAGAAAAACGTAGTGACATTCCTGAAGACTGTGCTCTTAGGCAGTGTAAGTGGAGGGTGAGGGTAAAGCCTAGAAAGTAAGTGAAAGTGTGCGGACTGATTTACGGAGTGAAAAAATTCACGTTTAGTGCGGACGTGAGGTAGGTTTCGGTGAAATAGGGAAAGTAAAGCGAATTTGACAAGGATTCAGGCGAAGTTGTGGACAGGTGTTTTGGCCTTTCGAGCAAGTCAAAGTTGGTTCTCATATTGTTAGGGGAGGTAAAGAGAGAGCATGGGTGTCTGCAAAGGCTGATATAAGGAAATAAAAGAAAGAAAAATATTTAATGATAGATGGCTAAAGAGTGCAATGACATGTCTGTTGCATTAGATGATGTATGAAGAAGACCCTGCTACTGGCAAAAAAGCAGGGAGTAGTGATGGAAGGGGAAAAAGCTACACTTAAAGAATTAAGTAAGCATCAAAGGGAACAATACTTTTTAGCGAAAACGAGGAGGAAGACCTTTTGTTACTAAGAAAAAAAAAGGATAGTCAAGAGAGCCCAGAGATAAGCGCTGTATAGATTTATTGCAAGTGAAGCAGTAGCAGTCACTAGTAGGTTGCCATTCCAGATAATAAAAAAACATTCGGGAAAACAGTCACTGAGGATATAAAAAGGTGAGATAAGATAATAGAGAGAAGACTTAAGGGGAGCCAAACAGCAGATGGATAATATCACGGAGGACATGAAGATTAGGGACTTTAAACCGGAAAAGAAGATATTAGAGCTTAGAAAGAAAGTCGAAGCGTTAAGGAGTGTCCGTAAAGAAAAATGTAGAAATCAGACAGGTGTTACAGGAAATTAGGGTGTGAAAGGAAACAAAGGAAAAAAGGCTATAGAAGATAGAGGCCAGACATGGAAGCAGCTAGTAGGGTAGACGAACAGAAAAGTATCTGAGAGAGGGTAGATTACATAATAGAAGAAAAAGTGAAAGCGTGGAAGCGAATAGGAGGAAGTGGCGGATAGAAAAAGGATGAGGGCCATGGAGGTGAGAATAGAGAAAAACTATAATGCAGAAAGAAGAAATAATATTATGGTAAAAGATTTACAGCATAGGGGAGTTAAGGGCAAGGTAGGCAACGGTTGGCTAAAGAGAAAAAAGGGAACGGACGTCGATGTGAATGTCTGGAAAGACAAGTGTGGGCTAGGACTTAGAGAAGTAAGGGTAAGACGGTAAAGAGATGTTATAAAAAATAAAACATTAATAAAATATGGACGTGGGACCAGGAGAAAGAGGTGCTAAAGGTAGTGCAGGAAAACTTGTTTTGCAGGAAGTATGTAGTAAGTAGTAAAGTGGGGATAAAGCAAAGAGGTGGAGTAGTGAAGGCACTGTACAAAAATGTAGCCGGGATAGAAAAAAACATTACAATTTTTGGCTGTAAAGGGGGAGTATATAGGTGGAGGCTCCAGGGGGCGGACAGAGTAAAGAAGGGAGATGGCTGGTAAAAGAATTAAAACAGGGGTTAGGAATAGACTAGAGAAAGAAGTTTATGACGATATAGATAGGGAGGGGGTGCCAATTGAAGGAGTAAATATGGGAAAAGGTAAGAGAGTACGGTGGTGCTATAAGGGGACGCTAATATGTAAATGGGATGGGAAGGGGACCTCTACAAAAAAGAAGAAAGTTTTGAAAAATGATCGAAGGATATGATAATAAATAAATAGGGGGAGATTCTAAGGGACTTGATGCAGGATAGAGGCTGAGCGGTAATGAACGGTATTGTGACATGGGACAAAGAGGGATAATACACGTATGTGAGGAAGTTAGGGGTATCGTTAATACACTATGAGCTCATGAATTATGTAAGTTGGGAGGTAAGGGAGGTATATGAAAAAAAGAAATATAGGGTGAGAGGATCAGGGAAAATTTCGGAGGGTTTCTGAATAGATAGGGGGTTAAGACGAGGGCTTAGCCAACGCTTAGCCCTAGGCGGTTTTATTTCAATCGCAGATATAGAAAGATGTTCAGGAACGTGGGTAGAAGGGATGAGGGAGGTAAGTAAAATTGCACAAAAAAGTTTTTCTATCTATATCTAGGCCTGCTACATAGCCACATTCAGGCGATAACATCTATAACGAATGTGGTTCTACGAAATATAGGCGAGAAACAAAGTATCCTAGATTTCCTAAAATATTTCACCTTTTCAGTTATGGCAATTTTTTGTTCAAAAAAAAAATTAAATTTTCAGAATTCTCTTGGCCAAAAATATGATTTTTATAGATGAGAATTATTTTTAAATATTTCATTCAACGAAAAAAAATTTGCACAAAACCCCTTTCACGTCTTCTTCCCTCTTGAGCAAGAAATGCATTTAATTATAGTTTCCTGAACTAAAATATTATTTTTATGGTGTATTAGTTAAGAGGATAAATATTTATAGCAGGCAACATTTAAAAAATGCAACAATTATTTATAAAACAAAACTCTGATTATTGACCAAACTTTTTTTTATGTCGATTCCTACCAAATTTATAAAGATTTTTGTACCGCATTGAATGAAAGCTTTTTCCTTGAAAATGAGATTTTCAATAATTTCGATTTATTTGATGTTTAGAAAGAAATAATTACATGTCAGATATTATTATTTTTTTATATATTTCACTAAAATCAAAAATAATTTTCATTCATAAATGCGACAAAGTTTTGCAGAATTTTTTCCTTTTGGAAAAACGTCATCTGAGTATTAGTTAAAGTCCTATTATATAAGCGATAAGAACGAAAAACAAAAGTGATACGGATGAAGCGATAAGCGTAAGTTAAGCCGTGGGTGGGATTATCAAATTCCTTTGCAAGGCCTGGTTTGTGAAATATTGATATACCTATCTCAGAAGAACAAGCTTAATACCTCTGATCCCTGATATAAGAATTAATATAACACATTTATATTCTTGAAAAAAAGTATATTAATTAGAATCACCGTCAAAAAATTTTTTTTGGAACAAATTAATCAGTCTTTCTACCAGTTGAAAAATGGGGATCGTTTATACTGTGGTCTTTGCCTTGACGCTCATCCTTGATTCTATTGGTGAATATAATACTCTGCTATATCTATATATTCTAAAACATTTTCATAAAGCTCATAAGCAAAACGGTCAAAAGATTATTACAGAGTTATGAATTTTGATCGTCCTTTTATTTTGTAATTATCGCTCTTAGCGCTCCAAATGATGCTTTCCGTGTAGCACCTTTGAGTGTCCACTGTGCCACTGATGAAAGTTCAAAGGACAAAGATTTTTGCATACTTCCAGAAACTAAAATGTCTTACTCTTGCATAGTTTCCTCTGATTGAAAAAATGTAATCGTATTTTTCTGCTTGCAGAGATAAGTTTACAGTTCGACTGCTTACCTAATGGCGCCTCTATTCCTGGCATTCCTTGTGCCGGATCATCATTATCATTTTCTCCTAAGAGACAAAATTTTCCTACCGATCATCCACCCCGAGCTAGAACACGGTCTCCTCCTGCCATGTACACAGCTGTACCTACCACGGTCGCTTCTTCTGACGGAGGTGAATACACACTGGACCAACTTAAATTTATTCGGATAACTTCTTACAGCTATCCGCACCGGCAATACGTGCTTCGAAGATACGCTTTTCCGGCGGATAAGAAAATTCAATTGCTTGCAAGAGAGAGTGTCTTTATGCCAGTGCCAACAGACGAACAAATTGTATTATCCTCAATCGATGGGGACGTGTTTGCAATATTAGAAAGTAGTAATGTCCTTGCTGGAATATATCAATATAAATTTCGCAGTAGCTATAAAAAACGCTCAAAAATAAATATAAGAAGTGGTATAATTGCCACCTTAACAAAGAGTGAAATAAGTGAAATTCCAGTAGGTCCATTACGCCAATTAACATTACATTTTAGAGTAGAGAATGTGAAAGACACACATGGAGAAGCTACTTGTTTGTAATGATAAATTTTGGTAATTTATGGTCACTTATTTTAATAAAGTAAATAAAAAAACACAAGGATTTCGCAAATTTAATTTTTTTCCTTTTAATTCTTTGGTAAACACTTTGAATTATATAAAATTTCCTGGACATTCTCTCAAATTCTGTTCAATTCGCCCAAAATTCTATGCACTTCCATTTTGCTCCAGCTCGGTTGTCCGCTTCTAGCTTATTTAGTGCATTAAAGCACTACGAAACTAGTAGCAACGTGGTCGTTGTTCCATTAGGGACCATTGTAGTAGCCCTGCTATCTGAGCAGATACGAATTTTTCTTTTATAACCATAAACCTTTGCCTGATAGGTGCACTGGAGCATGTCCGTATTCTCATATTGTAGATTTGTGGCTTAGGACTTTATCGCGTTTGTGAAGCCTATTCCATTCCTTCTACGATAAACACCGGCTTTCACGTATCCATTGTTTAGTGAGCCATCTGTAAAGCAGTTGTCGTTATCGTTAAGCATGCTTAGTATCGGCCTCCTCGCAAATGTATTAGTGCCCCAGAGCGAGCGTGGGTGTCGACGTCGAGGCAACAGCGATGCCTCACAGAATCAATCGCCTGATTCCAGTCAAGACTTCAAAGTAGACAGACGGGTTTCAAGCCCAAGGTTTTACCTATGGCTTTCCTAAAGAGCCAAAGATTCGCTACTAGCTTCTTCTACTTGTTTTTCAGGTGCTTGTTCTATGAAAGCTTCTTATCCAGAATGACTCCTAGATATTTGTCTTGTTTTTTGCTTTCAAGTTGTTGTACTGCCTGTTTCAATTATACTGCTACTACTGCTACTACTACTACTACTACAAATACTACTACAAGTCCATTTTTCTTACAACATGTATCTACCATTTTTAGTGCTTCCTACATAACTCTAAAGAGCGCATCCAGATGCTGGCCGCGTACGATAACCAGTATATCTCTTGCATAGCCTATAACCTGGTGGCCCAGATAAGAAGACTGGATATATGCCATCCGAACCAGGAGACTTTGTAAGGATTGAAGGACGTTAGGCCCCATCTGACTTTGGCTGAGGTAACAACTTTGTTGGCTCAATGCCATTTCAGGCCCACTTGGGCCACAGCTTATCCATTCAAAACGGCTCTACTGCTCTCTCGATGACTGTGAAAAAGTTGGTCCAACTTGATGAACAAGATTACGTATTGCACTTCTATATTCATCCCTTATCTCGGCCGCCATCTCCTGGGTACACACGCCTCTGATCAACGCGGACACCCCTAAAGGTACAACAGATTCCAACTCGAACTCTGTATGTGAGTGTTCTGAGGAAGCGAATTCATTTAAAACTCTCCACATCTGGATGTTATCAGTAGATCATTACCTCCTGAGTAAGCCGATCCAATAATTAGCCTTCGTACAGAAGGATGTCTTAATTTGTAGCCAATGCTCTGGGAAAGCTCTTCAAAACGCCCTTCAGGTATCCTAACTAAAGAGCTCATACTGCTCTGTAGTGAGTTATGTGCTCGGGTAGTTCGTTACCATCACCACTATCGTCAGGCGGTCAGTCCTCTGAGCAACTGTCAATCTAGCACTCAGTGACTACCTCTTTGTCGATTTCTAGGCTGTCTTGTGCCTCATTATCTTAGTTTAGCCCCTGCCCTCCCCCGGTGGGGTGCTCTCCTCGCTTTTTTTTTCTTTTTTCTTTTTTCTTTCTCGCTTCTGAACCTCAGTACTGGATATAATCGGTGTGCTAGCCAATATTCCAAGTACCACAGCCTCCCTACTAGCTGGCAGCGCTTGCTTCTTCGTTCTCATTTCAGGAAACATTTTATGCGTTTCTTTTTATTGGGTGACTGATTGGCCGCTCCCGGTTCTATAGCCTCATTTAGAGGGATCGTTAGGCCCTCAGCTCCCACAAGAATTAAGGGCACAGCCGCCGCCTTAATTGGGCTTGCCGGAGAGACAGAATGGAAGGAAAGGGTTATGGTAGAATCGTTGGGACCCAAACGCTACAGAAAGCCTCGCATGCCAGGGTAAGAATAATTACTCGTCGCGAAAAGGCCGATAGGACACCTTCGTAAATCCTGGGTGTCAAAGTACCACGGGCACCATCATCCTACACTCATCAATCAATGATTGCTCTATTGCAGGCCACCATACCAAAGAAGAGCTGTTTCTTGGTTGCTGTGTGTGCCGCAGGTCATTCCTGTGCCGAATCCAAAAACTGGAGATTGGTTGAGAAAGGAAGAAGGGATCCAGAAGGTCCGTGTTGGCTGACCTTTATCACCCTTCTATCGTACTACAATCGTGCATACCAGGAGAGTCGTTTATAGGGATACTTTCAAATCACCCAGAAGGGCTCGTTTATAGGAGTCCTTTCATCCATAACCATACGCATACAGGCCGTGGTCCGTTTGGTAAATATATTGCTATACTATATTAGTAATTTTTAAGATATTTGTTTGTACTTCATATGTATACAAGTTAAAAAAATTATCATAAACCAGAATTTTGATGTTAAAAAAAATATTTCAAATGGTATTGAATTTCTCGAAATAGGTTTGAGCTGGCTCGCCAAAATGGGTAGAAACGTGTGATGTAATATTTTATAGGATTGAATTTAATTGTTATCATTGAATGCAAAGAAATGTTTAGGAATGATTAAAAAACGTTATAAAATAGAATTTTTTCCATTTCAAATATCAAATCGTTTCTTAACTGATCTTGAAGAGTTTTTGAATAAACAAGAATAATTTTTATATATGGGCTACCGACCTAAAAAACTAGTATTTAAACACTGATTTCGTCCTATGCTATGTAACATTAACAACTAATCAAAGCCAAATACTAAATAAAACTTTCATTGTTATACACAATTTTTACTAACAAATGGAATTATTTTGGGTTTTCAATCTAAGAAATTTTGTTCGGTGAAATATTTTCTTTCCCTCCCAAGAATAAGGTGTTTTTATTATTATTAAAAAATATACATAAATTACCTGGAATAGAAATGTCTGCAAAGCAAAAACTACAAGATTCGTCATATGCTTTGATTATGGTTTTTTAACGATTTCAATACAAAAAAAAATTGGGCCTTTTTAAAAATGCTGACAACTCTAGAGTTGAGGAAGCTAATCAAGGTAGTAAATACTTTTGTGTAAGTGGATCAACTGCATTCTCTGTGGTGCGAGAAACAGCAATAGATTTCACACTTCTTACATAAACTTCTGCAAAAACGTGCCTACTTTACCGCAACCGGAACAAGTCGGAAGCATTAGGAGAGATAAGGCACTAAGATAGACCGCGAGCAGACATCCAATAGCGGAAGAAGGATGCTTTAGGACCTAACGAATCATCAACATCGCGGTTCTCCTCAAAGCCAAAGATCTGGGTTAACTGGATGCTGGTCATTTCTGGACCATCAGTTTAAGTGTGACACGAGTAACAGTTCACAAGTCAAAGCTGCTGACCATCTAAAAGAAATCTCGTTATTAAAACAGGCGTATTATTTGATGCGGGGAGAAATATAGAGTGGATGGAGAGATGGGTAAAAAAACAGTTGTTCTCTGACCCAGATCGACTCATTTAAAGAGATTCTAGTTACTGCCTTCTACGAATTGTAGCATCGGATGAATTAAGAAACAAAGAACATAAATAGGCACGAAGAACTATTCCGCCTCGGGAATAGATCCCACGTGGAAAGATTCCCTGAAAATTCTACTTAGATTGTAGCTTAAAATTCTGTAGAGTTAGCGTGGACATTCCACTAACTTTTTGTCTGCAGATTGCAGCCTGCAATGGACTGATGACATCGCTAGCAAACATTTTACTGTCAATAGCTCTACCAGTGATCAAATATGGATTGTTCGACCAACGTTTGCACCAGATATAAAAAGTACATCTTTCTCTACGAAGTTAGGCTCCAAATGAAGATTGATTGCACTGAAACCACTTTTCTCATGCCTCCTCAATATACAATAATATTCAAGTGCACCAGGTGTAAGAAGTATACTAAAGGAGTATGAGTTTCAAATCAATATCAACCACACATAACTTAATTTTTTCATAGCCTGTCATGAGAAAACTTCAGCATACCTTTGCTATATTTTTGAGCCAAGTAATTTCTGATCACAACTGCAAAGCATGACATGCAGAACCCAGAGCACATCTCGATAATTTCTTTAAAACAAAAGGATGAATGTTTTTGTTTACCCCTTAACGTAGTAATTTAATTTTTTTTTTTAAATTACTTAGGATGGATTTTAAAGTATAATATAAAATTTAATATAAAAACAAGCGAAATTCAAATCTAAGTATTTGATAACTAAAATATAAAAACATAGGTTTGAAATTTAATAAACAAAATGGAAAGTATTAATTTAAAGTTCGCTAGTGATAATTAATAATATGACATGTTTTAAATAGATAGTAACAAAAATGAAAGAAATGGTTACACGTCCAAGCGTCTCATAAAGGACAATTTCTTGAAGGATAATTTATTCATTTAATTGTAAAGTTTCTTTGAAAGGACTTTTTCACTGATGCTACGTTCTAAATGAAAATTTGAGTCATTCCAATATATAAATATGTTTTTTCAATGTCAAGATGTCTAATGCATATATATCCACGAGCTCAGGTTTACCGGTAAGGCTAGTAAACCGTCCAGCACAAAGTCCATACCAATCACTCTCATGTACCCCTGGACGACATTGTGGCTACAGAAGTATGTAGGATTATGGTGTCGCGCTAAAAGACTCCTCTCTGAAATGAGACGCTGCTCATTGTCAAACGATAATTTTGACATAAGATAGTGCCTGACATGTAACATTAAAGACACTGACATCTTGTCGGTAACATACATAACACGTAAAAAGTGGTCCCAGTAATTTCGCGATGGTGATTTTCTAATTGTATGAAAAAAAGTATGTAGTGCCTCAAATACTTCTTTTCGGAAGCGATTGCATGTTGGGCCAAGAGTTAACCCTTAGAAGCATAGTGGTCCCTATAGGGACCACCAAAGTAGCTCTCTACTTTTCTTTATAAAAAACGTATTT
>JAAAKG020007445.1:0-21308 GCA_010014905.2 Druon quercuslanigerum
TCTGTTTATTATGTAAGTGGTATGGAATGGAAGTCATGTAAACCCTTAGGGGACACATTATGAATAAAGAAGAACTACTTAACAACTTTTTATATCATTCGAACTTTCAATAAATCCTTCAAAATAAAAAAAATGACTTAAAATTATTCCAGATTATTTTTTGACGAATTTGAAAAAAATGTTGAATCTTTTTAAATATACTCTTAAAATTAAATTTAAAAAATAAATAATCATTCTTAATTTTCCAATTTTCAATTAAATATGGGTAAAATGCATAATGGAAAAGTTTTAACATTCATAAATTATACAAATCGAAGGATCAAAAAAAATGCACGCTATAATTTTCAATGATCTAAATTGAAGAATGAATCAACTAATTTCAAAAAAAAATGGTAAATATCATTTTTAAATATCAAACACTTGAAAGATTGCATTTTTTTAAATTAACACTTTTTAAATTAGAAGTCAAATTCTTTTTATTTTAAGTTGTTATTTCGCTTTTGTGGTTGAAAATGAAGATTCATTGTTTAATGTTATTTATACATCAAACTTTTGTTTTGAAATCTTTTTAAATTATTATTTAAAAAGAAAAATCATAAAAAAAATTTTCCAGGAATCTTAAGTGTATTTTTTATTATCGTAACAGCTTAACAAATCATTTGAAGACATCAAAATCTTATTTAAAAATCTTCAAAAAGATATCTTTTGTTCAAATTTTACTGGAATAATACTAAATTTTTAATTATTTTTGAATCTTCTTAAAACCTCTATATATCTTTTGAACTTAATCAAAAAGTGTCTAAAATAATAATTGTTCAATTTTTATTTTTTCTTACAAAATAGTTTTTGTTTCAAACTCCTTTTAAGTATTCTGTAAAAATTAATTTTTCAAACAAAAACAAGAGATCATATAAATTTTTCCATGAAATCTAAAAAAAAATTTTCATTGACTTAAAACTTTAAAAATCCTAAAATAGCTTCAAAATTTTGTTTTAAAATCTTCCAAAATCTACGTTTTCGTTAAATTTTGTTGGAATGTTTTTAAATGTTAAATTACTTCTGATTTTTTAAAATTTATAACTATCTATTCAAATGATTTGAATTTTTCATAAAACTTTTAATCAATCCTGAAAAATAAAAATAAAATGCCTTAACATTTTTTAATTTTCTATTGTTTTTAATTTTAGAAATCTTTTAAAATCATCTTAAATGTTCTCTTAAAATTATTTTTCTAGGATAAAAAAAAACACTTTTAATTTTCATAAGAATCTTAATAAAATTGTCACATCTAATTTTAATTTTAATTATTTGGAATCTTTTCAACTTTTATATTATTTTTGAAAATCTTTTAAAACTTTTGAATATCTTATAAAATTATTTCAATTTTTTCTTAGACTTTTAATAAAAATTAAAAAAAAAATTTAATTGCATTAAAGTATTCCAGATTATTTTTTTGACAATTTTTAAAAAATGAAATACGAATTCTCAATAGAAACGTAGATTTTTAATTCAAGAATATCGCCTAATTTTTAACCAAATATTTCAATATAAATATTTATATGAAGTTTTAACCAGCAAGAATAATAATCTACCAAAAAACAAGACTTTTTAATCTGACTGTTCATTTAAAATCAGGAGTTAAAAAAAATTAATGGAGCAAATAACTAAACTGTAAACGTTACAATTTTGATTCTTCTATTTGAAAAATTTAATATACATGTGAAATTATTGAATTTTGATGTATACTGAATATTGAACACCTATAATTATTTTAAAAAATCGAGCAAGTTGAAGAGATGTTTAGAAAGTCGGAAAAGATTCAAAATTAATAAAAAATTTGAAATTATTTCATATTATTTAAACGAAGTGTTGAGATATACCGACAAAATTCGGCTATACGTACCGAAATGTCGGTGTAAATAGCCCACGATCTAATTTAAAAAATAAAATATAGATTTTTGCATATTTTTAACAAAAAATGTAGAAGCTTTTTAAGAATTTTAAAAGGCTTCAAAAGAATAAAAAAACATTTTCTTAAGATTCCTAGAAAAATTAAAAATAACTTTTTATTTGAAAACATTAATGTTAAGAGAATTAAAAAGATTTATAAAATTCTCAAAGATGAATCTCGAAGATTTTACAGAAATATTATTAATTTTGCAGAATTAAAAAAAGTGTTAGGAAGAATTCAAGATTATGAAATAAAATTTTCAAGTTTTTTAAGGATTTTTAAGCTAATTAAAATAAAAATAATTTAGCTTTTAATTTAAGAAGTGTTTAGTTTAAAAAAAATAGAATCGTTCAATTTTTAATATTCCTAGCTTAAAATTGCTTAAAACGATTTGCAGCTCAGTTTTTATTACTTCAAATAAAACATGTTTTAGCTTTAGAGTTCGAATTTTTTAATTTTTTGACCGTGAAAACTGTTTGCGAACTGGGAAACATCACTCATGATTCAGGAAATTTAGAGTAATTTACATAATTAAACCGCATATTTTAAAACTCTCTTTTTGATAATTTAACAACTCTATTTTTGATTAAAATTTTTTCTTTTTTAGTTAAAAAGTCACGCATTTGGTTTAACATTCAACTATTTTGTTAAAAATTCGTCTATTTAAGGGTTTAAATATCAATATTTGGAAGAAATTTAACTATATTGTTGAAAAATCTTTTTTTTGCGTTTATGAAAAATTACTTTCTGAACTCAAAATTTAATTATTCAATTTTTCGCTACAAATTGATCTTTTTTATTGAAAATTTAACTATTTAGTTGAATTTGTATTCTGTAGAAATTTTGTTTGTTTGTTGAAAATTGAACTATTTGGTTAAAAATTAATCTACATTGTTGAAAATTAAAGAATTTTGTTAGGTATCTTTTTTGGTTGAAAATTCAAGTGTTTTGAAGAAAAATTGTCTTTTGCTTGAAAATGTATTTTTCAACTAAAAAATGAAAATTCAACTGTTTGGTTAAAAATTTCTTTTTTTTTTGTTAAGAAATTCGTGTGTTTTAGCAGACAAAACATCTTTTTGCTTGAAAATTCGTCTTTTTGGCTGAACGTTGAACTTTTTTAGTGAAAAGTGATTTTCTCAACTGAAAATTTAACTTTTGAAATTTCAATTAGAACTTAATTTTTTAGTTGAAAATTCAATAGTTTTGTTAAAAAGTCATTTTTTTAAATTGTAAATCCAAATGTTTTGTTGAAAAAAGCCTTCTAGTTTATTATTTAAATTCAAATATTTGGTAGAAAATAGCACTATAAATTGTTTAAAATTAGTTGTTTTTTCTGTGTTTTTTGAAAATTATTTTTTGTACTGATAATTTAACTGTTCCATTTTTCGTTGATAATTTATCTTTTTTAGTGATGGTGTAAGTTGGTAATTTCGTTTTTTGCTTGATAATTAAAATTCTTGCTTGAAAATTCACCTCTTGTTAGAAATTTTAAATATTTTGTTGAACATTCATGTATTTTGTTACTAATTCGTAGTTTTTGGTAGAAAATAGTATCTTATTACTTGAAAATTCATCTTTTTGGTTAAAAATTGAACTTTTTGTTGAATTTTTTTTTAGTTGAGTATTCATTTTTTAGCTGAAAATTTAACTTTTCTTTCTTTAATTGTAAATTTATCTTTTTTAGTTGAAAATTCAACTATTTGGTTAAAAATTATGTATTGTTTTTGAAAATGGTATTTTTTGGTAGAAATTTAATCTTCTAGGTTGTGCATGGAAATTGAACTATTTGGTTAAAAATTGATCAGCTTTGTTAAAAGTTATCCCTTTTTTTGAAAAGTCAACAGTTTTGTTGAAAAATCGTTGGTATGTGGTTGAAAGTGTATTTTTTAACTGAAAATTTAACTATTTAAGTTAAAAATTCATAATTTTACTTGGAAAGTCAGCTTTTTGATTGAATTTAAATTTTTCAACTGAAAATAGAACTAATACATTTTTGGTGAAAAACTTGTAATATATTTTCAACCAAGGAGTAGAGTTTTCAACATAAAATTATGAATTTCCAACGAAAAATGTAATAGTTGATGTTTCAACCAAGAATGTGTTAATTTAAAATGAAAAACGGTTGAATTGAACCTAGAAAAACTCATTTTTAATCAAATAGTATCTACTTTTAATTAAAAAGAATAAAATTTCTACTGAAAAAGACGATTTTTCTAGAAAATAGTTCAATTTTCAACAACAAAATTTCTTTTCAACCGAAACATATTAATTTTTAACTATTCACTGGCTTTATTAACTATAAAAGGTGAAATTTTTACAGAAAGAGGTGCCTGCGATAAAGAAATAGGAATTTCGATCATTTAGAGACCAAAGAATAATATTTTAAATACTAATTGAATTTGATTTTCAATACTTTCAAAATATTAGTTTAGAAAACTGGAAATTTCTTAAAAAATAAAGTTAATTTTTCATTGCACGCGTATTGATTTTAAAGTTTACACTTTCAAATTTGGACTAGACATAAGTTTAATGCTTGAAAAATTGTATGACCCTTTTTTTTCTAATTTTTGACACTATTTTGACCCTGTTTTGATCTCTGAAGTGAGTCCGAGGCATGTGAAAATGTGAAACTGTCACCACTGCCAGATTTTCCCACAATCAGTTGTAGTTTCTCTTAAGATCTCTCTTCTGTGAATGTTTTATTGGCATTATTTCTTGATTCGATCCTTCTTGTTTCCGATCCTCCCTCCTTAAAATCATAAATTTACAAGTATTTGTGATACTTCTGAGACGAATCGAAAAGTTAAAATATTTTGTATCTGACATTTATTTTTAGATTGGGTGAGGATAATTGACAATCTTCGACCTGTAGTGGACTTCGAAAGTAAGTCTACTTGCCAAATTTATGATACTTCAGTAATTTTTTTTCAAGATCAGTACTTTCAAAATTAACCGCTTGTCAGAAAATTGTTAATAATTAAGCTTTTGTTTCAAAAAATGCAGAATAGATTTTTGAGAGATTAGTGTGAAG
Source organism: Druon quercuslanigerum (assembly GCA_010014905.2). Lineage (NCBI taxonomy): Eukaryota > Metazoa > Arthropoda > Insecta > Hymenoptera > Cynipidae > Druon > Druon quercuslanigerum. The sequence continues at coordinate 4,983 of JAAAKG020007445.1, forward strand.
ACTTTCTTTAAAAGATATAATTTTGGGAGGGGGCAACAGGTATTCGCAGACTTGAAGCTCCAATGATTTATTTTGTTTTGTTTCAGATTCTTTCGACGATGGGAGGACGGAACAAATAATGGTCAGTGATGTAAGTTTGAAAAATATCAAGAATTATTGAAATAATGTAGATGTAGTAACTTTAATAACCTGTTTTCAAAGAAAATTAAGATGAAATATTCTTTTATTTTATTTTATTACTATCAATCATACGCGCCCAAGAGCGTGCCAGAAAAATTGCATTGCCAATCGATAATATATAAATATAAAACAAGATTACCATTATTCCAGTTTTAAATTGTGAAATTTAATCACTTGAAAAAAATAATTTGAAAGGCATCGCTTTAATTTTCATGCAAATTTTTTTTTTTTTTTCATGTTAAATTTCAAATATTTCTTAGTATTAAATTAGTAATTTTCATTGTTGCATTGATTAAAATTTTGTTTCATTCTTTAAATTCTATATAATTCTATTTCATTCTTTTTAAACATACCTTGGCATTTGTTCAAACCCCTTAAAATTATTTTGAACTCTTTAAACTTCCTTGTACATGAATTTATCTAAATTCTCTGAATTATCTAAATTCGCAGAGTTCCCTGAATCATCTGAATATCTAGACTTCGTGCAATTTCCTGAAATATGCGAATTCTCTGAATTCCAAGGACTTCAAAATAATGCAGCGAATTCAGAATAATTGAAGGAATTCAGGGATTTTAGAGAATTCATAATAATTAAGGAATTCAGAGGAATTCAGATAAATAGAAGCAATTCAGGAATTTAAAAGAATTCAGGAAATTTTTGGAATTTTCTAAATTTATTAAATATTGCAAAGTCACGAAATTTATAGAATTTAATGAATTTCAGCGATTTAAAACATTCAAGGAATTTTATAAATTCAAGGAATTCCGAATATTGAAGGAATTCTTGATCTGCGAAGGTTTCAGGGATTGCAGATAATTTCAGGGATTTCAAGGATTTCAGAGCATTCAACGAATTTAAGAAATTAAGAGAATTTAAAATATGAAAGGAGTTCAAAGAATTCAAAGTATTTCAGGTATTCGGTACGTTGAAAAAATCAGGAAATTCAGAATATCCGATGATTTCAGAGAATTGAAAAGAAATCAGATTTTCAGAAATTTATGGAATTCAGAATATTCGAGGAATGCAGGGAATTTAAAGTTTCCAAGTAATTTAGAATATTTTAGAAATTCAAAGATTTTAACTAATTCATGGAATTTCAGGGATTTCAGAGCATTTAGGGAATTCATATAATTTAGAGAATTTACGGGATTCATAATATTAAAGGAGTTCAGGGAATGTAATAGGTTTGAGAGCATTTTCGAAATTTAAGGAATTCAGAGAATTGAAAAAATTTCAGGGATTTCAGACAATTGGCGGAATTCAGAGATTTTAAGTAGTTCTCTTTAAAAAGGTCTGGAAATTCAAGGTATTTCAGGAATTCAAAATGTTCAGGAAATTAAAAAAAAAATCACTGAATTTAGAGAGTCGAGAGAATTTCAGGCATTTTATAAAATTGAAGGAATTCAGAGATTTAAAAAATGTTTAGGAATTCAGAATATTCAAGGATTTTTGAAAGGAATTTAGAGAATTAAGAATATTCATGAAATTCAGGATACTGAATGAATTCATGGATTTCAGTGTATTTAGGTAATTCAATGAATTTCAGGAATTACAGAAAATTAAGAGTTTAGGAAATTCAGAATATTTAAGTATTGCAGGGATTTCAAGGAATTGAAGGAATTCACGGATTTTAAGGAAATTGAGACATCTGAAAATTTTGCATTGCTCTGAATATAAAACTCGGAATTTTTTCTTTATTCTTAGTATATTAAGCCGGGGGGAAAATGAGAAGCTGAGATATTAAGTGAAATAGAGAATTTAAAAAACATAGTAAATTAAACGTGAAATATATTTATTTCGAAAATATTAGTTTCCAATTATTAATTTAATTTTCTTTGATCCCAAAGAATCTTATATATTATCATTTGAAAATTATTATTTTACTTTAGACTTATGTGATTCTAATCTTTAAATAATAAAAAGAACTATTTAAAAAAACAGAAATAAAAGGACAAAAGTTTAGTTCACTAATATTTTTTAATACTCTATGTTAGTTTCTTTCAATGTTGTCTCTTAATTTCAGTCTTTTAATCTCATTCTTTGAAATGTTAAGTACTTTATTTGCAAGCTTTAAGACTGGTTTAAATTAATTTATGTTATTAAGATATTTGAAAACAATTTTTTTGCAGGAAGTACTTAGTGGGCATATCTCGAGGTCTCAGTTGCAACTCTCACACAAGATGGATATACGTGACCCACAGTTCGATGATTTGGATCATGATCTGGTCATCACAGCTCTTCATCCTCAAAAGAATATGTTAAACCAATTGCAGGTAAAAAATATATTTCTAAAGTGCTTTTCAGTTAAAAATTTTTTTCAAAATTTCAAGAATTTTTATGCTAGTACAAAAAAACTTCTTTACAATTATATATCTTCTTATTAATATAAGATTTTTATTTCTCACCATTAAAAATATAAACAATTTAAAAATAAAATATGAAAATACTTTTTAAATATTAAGAGATTTTAAAATGTTGACATGAATCATTCATAATTTCGTATTGAAAGAATTCGAAATAATTAAAACAAAAAAGATATTGAATTTATCATTTCTAATTTAAAACGCTTAAAATTAAAAATATATTAAGATGGAACATTTTTATTTAGAAGCTCTCAAATTTTTAATATTTCAGAATAAAATTTTATTAAAGTAATTCGATTAAAAAAGATTTGAAATCGTTTAATTATTAATTAGAAGTGTTCAAAATTGAACAATCACATCTTGAATTAAAGACTATGGAAATTGAATGATTTTAGAATAAAATTTCGAAAATAGGACAATGTAATCATTTTGAAAATTGGACCTTCATACAAAGGAATTAAAAATGTATTATTTCTAATTAGAAGCGTTTAAAATTGAATAATTGAAGACTTTTAAATTTAAATAACTGGAAATTAATTGGAAAATTTAAAAATAAATTAACTGTCTCGAAGTCAAAACTTCTAACATTCTAGACCAATTGAAATAGATAAAAATTCAATTATAAATCTCTAAAATTAAATTTTTTTTTTAAAAAGCGTAAAAAGTTAAATGAACCGAGCTTGATTTAAAACTGAAAAAATGTAATTAGCAAGAATTATGATTATGTTTGAAAAATTAATTTGAAAGGGATATTTAAATGACAGATTTTATACAGATTATGATGTATAAATAGCACTTGAAAAATTATTAATTTAAACAAAATTTGACACAGTTTAAGAGCTATTTAAAAGTTTTGTAAAGATAAAAAATAATTCAAAATTTGAAGATTTCAAAAAATTTTGAACAAAATGTAGATTTCGAACAAAAAATTGTGTAGCCTTTTCAAGCATTCTGAAATGTTTAAAATAATTAAAATGTCGAAAATGGAAAATTGAAAATGAATTTTTATTTGAAAAAATTAATTTTAAGAAGATTTTTATAAAGATTTCCAAAAATTTTTTAAATGAATCTGGAAGATATTAAGGCATTTTTAAACTTTTGAAGGATTTATTAAAAGTTTCAGGAAAAATTCGAATGATTTTAAAAGAGAAGATTTTGAAATAAAATTTTGAAGCTTTTTAAGGAGTATGCAAAGTTTCAAGATAATAAACAATTTTTCTTAAGATTCCTGGCATAATTTTAAGTAATATTTATTTTTAAATATAATTTCAGGAGAATATTTTTAAAGATTTAAAAACAAATTTGCATGTATAAATAACAATAAATAAACAGCAAACTTCTACCTGAAAAGTATTCAATTAAAAAAATTAATCTTTTAGTTTAGAATGTTTCTATCTTAAAATTGTTTAAAATGATATAATTTTGATATATTTTTTTATTCATTCTTCTATTTAGAATATGAGAAAGCAGTGAAATCGTAATTAAGTTAATTTTAGTTGACCTGGAAAATTAAAAAAGCTCTACCTGAAAAAACCTTGAAAACCATGCAAATGTCAGGGAATTTTTTTTAAAGTCAAGGAATTTCTTTTGAGAGCTTGTTTATTTTTTCATTTCGAAATATGAAATTGAATAACAATGACTCTTCATTGGTAAAAGTAGCTTTCTATCACTACATTGAACTATTTTGTGTAAAATTTTTTTGTTCTGTTTGAAGTTAATTTTTTAATTAGAAGTTTAACAATGCCAGTTAAATCTTCCGTCATTTTAGTTAAACATTTATTTCTTTGCTGGAACATGGATTTTTTAACTAGAAATTTAACCACTCCATTTTTAGTTGAAAAATTGTCGTTTTCAGTTGAAAATTTGTGTTTCTTGGTAGAAATTAATCTTCTTGTTTGAAAATTCATCTTTTTTCTGGAAAATTAATTATCATAGAAGATTCATAATTTTAGTTGAAAATTCAAAACTTTCTTTAAAAATGTAACTATTCCATCTTTGGTTGAAAATTGACTATTTCCGTTTATTTTGTTGGAAAATTGTCTATTTTGTAGGAAATTAATCATCTTGTTTGCAAATTTATCCTTTTAGTTAAAAATTCAAGAATTCCAGTTAAGTCTTCATCAATTTGTTTAAAAAATAATCTTTTTGGTTAAAAAAAAAACTACTTGGTTAAAATTTAAACTTGTTTGTTAAATAAAACCAACTTTTGGTTTAAAATTCATTTATTACAGTCGCAGAATAATAATTTTAGTTGCAAATTTTTTTTCTGAAAATTTAACTATTCTGTTATTTATTAAAAATTCACAATTTTTAGTTAAAAATTCAACTATTTTTTGTCTAAATATGCATGGAATTTTAAGTATAAGAAGATAAGTAAACGTTTGTTTGTTTTATTGTTCAAACTCATGGTCTTTAGAGACAAATTCCAGAAATGATTAATCATGTTTTGATTATTATTTAATTATTTAATTATTTGACGGTGCTAATATATTTATGAATATCTTGTCATATAATTGTTAAATGTTTTTAAAATTAAAAATAATAATGGAATTCCCAGAAACTGGACAAAAAAACTCGCCAAAATATATGCATATTCCGATTCGGTTTTTTTGGAAAAACTACACAATCATTTTTAGTCACTTTTTCTCAAATCACTTCTTAAAATGAAAATATCACATTTGTCACTTTGCTTTCAATAAATTAAGTCAGGCGTTAATCACTGTTCAATTTAGGTCAATACCTATTTCTGAATTGCCTTGAATTCTTTGGAAATATTTCACATCATTTTTAAAGATCCGAGTAATTTTTAATAGATTTCAATAATTTGAAGGAATTTTTAAGATTTGAGGGTATTTTTAAAGTTCGAAGGCGTTTTCAGGAGCTTTAAGTTTGAAGTTGTTTAGGAAATTGTAAACGAGTTCAAGGAATTTTTGATTTCAGGTGAAAGAAATTTCTAGAATTTCTAAAGGTATGGAATGATTTTTCAGGGCCTATAATATTTTAAAATATTTCACAGGATTTTGCAAGATTTACGATTTACAATTTTTTAGGAATTTTTTTTATTTTTTCGAATATTTTAAGTTCAATTGATAAATTGATTAAAGTATTTGTAATATTTTAATGTGTTTTTTTTTTCATTCCTTGACTCTTTTAAGAGATTAAAAAATCTGCAAGGGATTTCGAAAGATTTTAAAGGATTTAACATATATCTTAGAACAGTTTAAAAGATTCCAAGGCCTCTCGAGAGCTCTATACAATTTAAAGACATTTCCTAAAAACTATTTGCAATTATTTTGAATTTTGTTGTTGTCATCAGTCACTTTTATGGTTATAAGTTAGTAGGTTTTCAAATAATTTACTTTTTTTTAAAATTCATTTGTCATTCGCCCTAAGTTCGTGATTACAGTTCTTGCTTAAATCATCTTCAATTATTTAAAACTCACCTTCGACTCGTTGAAATTTCATCAGATTCTTTTGATTATTTTCATTTTTTTTTAATTATTGTTAGTTTTAACAATGTTTATTGCACAAATAAACATGCAAGATACAGTTAAATTAAAAAATACAGATAGAAGTAAACGCGACACTTGCTATACGACATCCGACAATACACACTGACTCATACAGCAAATTGTTCAAGTGCGTATTAAAACCATATTTAGTTGGTAGCACTGTTAAGACTAATCAGAAATTGTTACAAAAAGCATTTTCGACCCGGCCCAAATAGACTCTATCAGAATATCAACAATCATGTCGCATGTTGGAATGTATTCGGCGTTCAGCTCTTTTCGTTCGAAGACCTTGCGCACGTGTAGTGCTTGTCGCAATAAACGAGTGTTGACTTTCCGTTGAGATTTAAACATCCGAGCTCACTAAGATTACAGAAGTACCAGCGGCCTTGAAGACAAGCCCGATGTATGATTTTCAATCAAGGATCCAATTAAAGATTGATAAAGAACTGTGCTGTCGATGGTTCCAACCATCTTTGATTTCAACCGTTTTTTTTTAATAATTAGTTAAAATTTGATCCTTTTCAATGCAGTTTTAAAATGCAGTTTTCATTTTTATCTGATCGGATGTGTGTATAAATTAATCAATTATTTTTTAAATTGAATTGTACTTCCAGATTTAAAAAATGTATGATAATTCATTGAAACAAACGATAAAGTATCAGTTCATAATTTTAGAAATTCTAGATTTTAACGTTAAAAATTAAACTGTTTCAATTGGAAAGTGTTAAAAAAATGTAAGCACCATATTGAAACTTTGTAAACAATTTTGAATTTTAAAATAATATATTTATAATTTAAGGATTTTATTAAAAAATTTCAGTCTAAATTATTCCATTTTTATTAACAATTTTATTATTTTATTTAAATAAAAATTAATTTAATTTTGCTGTATAAATAACACTTGAACTCCTATTATTCTTAGAAAAAATGCGAGTATGTTGAAGATATATTCAGATGATTTGAAACAATTCAAAATTAATTAAAAATTTGAAATGATTTTAAATAATTTAAATGAAGTGTCTACATTTTGGCAGGTTTAGAACAAAAAATTCAGAAGATTTTTAGAAATTTTAACAGGCTTCAAAAGAATAATAACATTTCTGAAGATTCCTGGAAAATTAAAAGTGCTTTTTTATTTTGAAAGATTATTTAAAATTCAAGTAATTTTAAAAGATGTTTAGAAGTTGTGAAAAACTTTTAATAATATTTTTAAATTTGAAAAAAATTGAAACAATATGTAAATATTTCAAGATCTTGAAATAAAATTTTGAAGAATTTTCAGGATTTTTAAACTATTGAAAATAAAAATAATTTAAACTTTAATTTAAACAGGTAATTTTCAATTTTTTACAAATTTATAGTTGGAACTGGAATATATCCAGAATAATAATAATTCTGTCTTGGAACCGGGATTTTTCAAATTTTAACAAATTCCGAGCCAGTACTGGAAATTTTCGAAAAGGAGCAAAATACTGAATTGGAATTCTGAGTTGAAGCAGGGAATTTTCAAATTTTAACCAATTCTGAGTTAAAACTGGTATGTATCCAAAAGAATTCTAATTTTTCCTGGAACAAGCAATGTTTAAATTTAAATAAATTTCGAGCTGGAAGAGGGAATTTTTTAATAAAATTAATTCCAATCCTGAGTTGGAAATTTTTCAAAAAGTAGTACAATTCCAGATTTGAACAAGGAAGTTTCAATCAATAACCAATTCTTTGTTGGAACTGGAATATATCCAGGATATTAACAATTCTCAATGGAAAATTGAATTTCTCAAACAAAATTATTATTCTGTGTTGAAACGAGGTATTTTTGAAAAAATGTAAATTATAAATTGGAACAGGGAATTTTACAACAAAATTATAATTGTTAGAATTAGTTGACATGGAGAATTTTCGAAAAGAATTCAAATTCTGGATTTGACCAGGGAATTTTCAATTTTTAAGCAATTCTGAGCTGGAATTAGAATTTAAAATTGCTTAAAATGATATCATTTTTAACATTTAAATTCACTGATTGTTTTTTTAAATTAGAGAATTGAAAATGATAACGTGCATTTTTATTTTTGCAACTGAATCTGAATCCTTGAACTCTACAATTTATAAAAGCCTTAAATTTCCATTTGCCATTTTATACGTGTAAATTATTGAGCATTTGAATACAAAACTGTTTAATGAAACAACTTTTAAACAGTACAGTGTTTATTATTTCCAATGGGACAATTTTTAGATTTAGTGTTTGATTTTTTAAACTTCATTTTTACACTAATTCTAATTGTTTTCCATACCTGATTAGATGTACCGCAATTCTTTTACGGTCGCTTTGATCCCAGGCTGGTACTGTAGCTGCATTTGCGTTTCTTTCGTCGGGTCTGAGACACTTTTTTGCTTAGAAATTATTAGGTTTTCAAATAATTTAATATTTTTAAATATTTTTTGCAATTCATTTGGAATTTGCCTGGAATTCGTAAGTATAGTTTTCTCTCTTAATTCATCTTGAATTCTTTAAAACTCATCTTTAACTCCTAGGCATTTCATCAGGTTCTTTTGAATTTTTAAAAAAATTTCAAATTGTGTTCAATTTACCTGATTGCCTTTTAACTTCAGTTTGGTTTGTTTGATGAATTTAATCGAATTCGTCTCATTTTTCTGTAATTCATCTAAATTCACTTAAATTTGACTGAAGTCAATGAGATTTTTCTAATTTTTAAAATTATTTCCAATTCGTGTAAGTTTTTTGTTTGTCGTAAATTAGTAGGAATTCAGTAATTTTAGGAGATTTTAAATTATTTTTTCGAATTCATCCTGAATTCTTTTAAATTCTTTGAAATTATCTTGAATTCTTCTAAAGTCACCTAATTCTTTTTAATTCAATGGAATTTTTTATTTTAAAGTTTTTACTTGATTGATCCTACATTATTTTTACCTCTTCTTGAATTTTTATGCATTTTAATTAATTAATCCATTCATTTATTCATTCATTTATTCATTCATTAAATTCCTCTAAATTCATTCCAATGTTATGGAAATAAACGATTTTTTTTACTTTTAAACAAGTTTCGATTTCACATTAATTTTTTTAAATTAACTTGAATGTTTTTGAAGTCTTATGAATGTATCCAGAATTCGTTACCCATTAAACGCGAAATAAGTCGCCTATGATGGATTCAGAGATCCAGATTTTCCTAGAAATCGACCAGGAAGAGCGTATTGAGGGGGTATTAATTTTCCCTCCTCTGAAATCAAATAATTAAATTCATTGTATCATTTGAATTTTTGAAAAATCTACCTGAAATCTTTGTCAAATAGTTAAAGTATTTGTGAAACCTTTTTAATATATCCGAAATTTTTCCGAAATATCTTAAATCTTTGTAAAACCTTTGCAACCTTTATGAAATCATTGTAATGTTTCTGAAATATTTAGAAGTATTTTTGAAATATTTTTAATGTTTTTTTAAACATCCGATAATATTTGTGAAATCCTTGGAAAATCTTTCAAAATCTTCGCAAAATATGTGGTAATATTTATTAATTAATATATCTATCCAAAATCTTTGTAAAATATTTCTGAAATCTTTGCGATATGTTTTTGAAATATCTTATATTATTTGTGAAATTATTGAAATCTTTGTAAAGTCTTTCTAATCTGTTCGAAATATTTGCAAAATCTTTAAAATATTTATGAAAGGTTTGGGAAATTATTGAAATCTTTAAAATCTGCCAGAAATCTTTTAAATCCATCCAAAACCATTTGCGAAATATTTGTGACATTTTTTTAATTTTTGAGATATCTTTGAAATTTTCGTGCATTTTCGGAAATCTATCCAAAATCTTTGCTAAATATTTGGAATCTTCGCGAAATATTTAAAATCTTTGAGGCATTATTGAAATATTTGTGCAATCGAAAGTCTTAGTCATTAAAAAATTTTAAAGGTGCCACTGAAACTTTATAAACTATTTTCAGCCTTAAAATAACTTAATAATAAGATATTCGTAAGTAAAGGCTTTTATTATATTAATAATATTGTTTTAGTCTAAATTATTCACTTCTTAACCTATTTAATTTTAAATTTTTTATTTACGAAAAAGAATAACTATTTAATATTTAGCAATATTTGACTATTAATTTAATACAAGTGAATTAAGGCCAAATACTTAAAAATAAACAATTTAAATTTTAATTGTTTGATATAGAAACATTTGAATTGTTAAAATTTCGAAAAGGTTATAAACTTTTAACGTTACAATTTTTATTGCCATGTTTAAAAAAATTGTATTTGTAAGTAAAATTTACGAATTTGTATGTAGAAATAATAATTGAACACTTATTTGTATTCAAGATTTATTTGTAGACAAAATTTGAGTAATTTAAAAAGATCTTTATAAGTTTTAAAAAAGATTCAAAATTAATTTAAAACTTGAAATGATGTCAAGTAATTAAAAGAAGTATGTGAAAATGTTGTTCAGAACTTCTAAAAATATTTTTAAATAAATCGAATTTTTCCAAGAATTTTTAGAGAATCCTGCAAATTGAAAAAAAAATGTTTTCATTGTTTTAGAGCCTTTAACAATTCTTAAAAAGCTTCTGAGTTTTTTGTCTAAAATTGGCTAAAATTTCGGTACGAATAGTGGAATTTTGTCGGTGCATACTTCTAAATATCTCTTAAAATTACACTAATTTTTTCTCAATATAATAAGTTTTCAATTGTTTAATAAATAAATTTAATAAATCCAAATTGAAAGGAAATTTTTTTAAATTCTAATAATTTTTAATTTGAAATAATAAAAAAACAACTTCTAGATTTCTCAAGATTTTAAAATAAAATTTTAAAGCTTTTCGAGGATGCTTATTCTATTTAAAATGAAAATAATTTAACTTTTAATTTAAGAACTTTAAAGTAGACAAAAATTTAAATTTTTAAATTTTTAATGTTTCTAGCCTAAAATAACTTATCCATATAATTTAAAAATTTTTTAAAGTTCATTGATTAATTATTTATGTGAAGAGTATTGAAAATGTTCTACGTGGATTTATATTTTTGAAATTATTCTAAATTTTTAAACTCTAAAATGACCCCTGCCCCTGTCCCCAGCTAGAAAAAAAGGCTCCGTCGTTTCCGCTTTTGTTAGAGGCGATTAAATGACGGCCAGTCATACATTTCCAAAATATTTTGATTTTCTGGTTACAGGCGGACCATATGGTACAAAAGCAGTTGCTGCAGACGTTGCAGAAGGATCACCAGAGCATCCAGTCAATTAGATGGTAAAGTTACAAAACTGGCGTACGAAATTAGCCGAAAATTAAGCTCGTCAGGTCACGAGTTGGCCATGAAAAGGCTATCAGAATCATGGCGAAAAAAAGTGTTTGGAAAACAGCGAAAGAAATCCTCAATGAAAAATTACTTTCTCCTAGAGAAAGTAGCAATCGCACCACGGACTGCGGAAAGTAGCAGACGCTGTAAAAACAGAGTCGAAATCATAAATTAAGGAGCAGGTGCAATGCCCTCGTTACGCCAAAAAGAAGTACTGTGTCTAGTCGACTAATCACTAGCGCCAAACAGAATAAAAAAATATTCTTTCGTTACTTGATGACGAGCATCGAAATGACCATGCTCGTCTTGTGACATGGCAAACCAGTACTACGTCACAGTTGGCAGTTTTGAAATTTTATGAAGAAGAAAACACAATCCTGTAAATATTATGTCCCATTTCAAGAGAATTTGAACTCTAAAAGTGTAATAATGAAGTTTGTTGTGCACGATTGATTATAGCTTTGGCGGTAAATCGCTAGGCGTTCAGTGGGTCGCGAAGAAAAGTGTGAAAGAAACATAGCTATTGATTTTCTTCCTCTCGCTCTAGCTTGATCGAATCTTTCGATTATTGAAAATCACCTCCTTGCGGTGTACGCTCGACGAGATGAGGCTGTGTAAATATAAATTTAGAATTTATAAATCATTTCTTGAATCTTACTACTTTATTTAAAATATTTTATTCATATTGATATATGAATCTTACAGAAGCAGCACGAACATTGCCGGAGTCAAAACGTGTCCTTTCTTTTCTAATGACGACTAACAGCTGGTTAAATGAAAATTAATCACGGCTTAAAGATTCGGACTAAAGAAAGTATAGAAACTGTTTTTATTATGTTTTGATTATTGTTTTTCACACGCTTGTTGCGTAGAGGAAATCTTTTTTACTTTATATTGCTACTTTAGCGTTAAAATTATACAGTAATAAGAGGGCGGCCGTTTAATCAGGAAATGACAAAAAAATTTGAAAGTAAAAAGGAACGTTTTGTAGACCAGATATTGAATAAAAAAAAATTTTTTTTTTTTAATTGAGAGTTCTTTTTCCATATTCTGGCGAGGTTCACTGTCTTTTCCGCTGAAAAAATCTTTTAAAGATTTGAAAATTAATAAAATTACGGCGATTTGTTTGAAAATATAAAACGTATATTTTTATAAAAAACCGACACGGTTTTCCAATTTTCTGTTGAATTTATCTTGTTATAAATAATTCGTAAGTATAGTTAATTAAAAAATTTTAATTTGAAATTGTGTTATTCCGTTTAGATAATATTTTATGTTAAAAATGTTACGTGATTAGAATTCTGGTCTTTTAGTATGAATGCTAGTAGAAAATAGAAAAGAGTTCCGAGAAAAGTTAAGAAATTTTAAAAATTAAGTTTGTCGGTCACTCTAGAAAGAGGGTAGACCTCGCCAGAATCTATAAAGAAAATTTAAATAATTTGGTTTAAAAACTACTGATGTTTAAAGAAAAAAATGGTATTTTCTTCAAACATTGATATTTCAGTAGTTTAAATATCTCCAAATAAATTATTTTTTCTCATATGGGAAAAATGGATCCAGTCGAATATTAAAATATCTTTAAAAAATTAATAATGAGTGTCTATCGAACTGGAAAATGGAGCAAAACTTTTTCTATTTTACTTTTTTTTGTTAATTATTTAAGATGATACTGCAAAAATAGGGACAAGTGAAAAATATCGAAAAATAAAAGATTCAAAAAAGAAGATTCTCGAAATTGTAAAATCGCCAAAATATAAAAATCTTGAATTCAATAAATTCCCGTATTTTAGCAATTAAAAAATTGAATTTTTTCTTAAAACAGATGAATTTTTATTTAAAAACAAATTTTTCTAATAGTTACAGTTTCATTCAAAAAAGATTCTAGTTGATTTTTGAAGATCAAAATATGAAGGTTTGATTAAAAAATAAGTTTCTACAAAAAAATTGAATTTTCAATCCAAAAAGGATGAATTTTTAATTAAAAAGTTGAATGCTCTACCAAGTAGTTGCATTTTCACCAAAGAAAGATGAAATTTGTACCAAAAAAGATGAATTTTTAATAAAAAACGACTATTTGTCTCGAAAAATTAACTGAAATCTTTTCTGGGTGAAAATAATCTGCAGAAGGCATTTTGTTAATTATTTAAGATATTATTTCAAAAATAGAGACGACTGAAATAATAGTAAAATAAAAATTCCGGAATAATAAACTTCCCGTATTTAATGAATTAAAAAATTTTTTTTTCATAATCATTATTATTTATTTATTACAATGTATTATTTATTTAATTATTATTACATTATAATTATTTTTCAAATTTAAAATATCATTAATTGAAAAATAATAATTTCTTAATGCAAGTTTTTTTACTGTATGTACTGTTAAAAAAAATTATTGTTCTGGTAATACATTTTTTTCTGTATTTTTCTTTTTCACTGTAAAATATTTCAGTTTAATTTTTTTTATTCCAACAATAGTTTAAAAAATACGTTGAACATCTAAAAAATTTGTTTCCCTACAAATATTGCATTTTTGTATTTTTAATAAATATAGTTGATTGACTGAAAAACAATTTTTTTAATTGTTTAACTTTGGGAATTTTGTAGTTTCGGATATTTTATATTATAGCAATTTGCTGTTGTAAATTTTGTTATTCTGGAATTTTCAGGTATTTTACAGTGTAAAATATTGATAACATTTAATTATTTAGAAATATTAGAAAAATTATAATGAAAAATAAAGTATTTTTAGGGATTTTTCAATCATCCCCCAAAAAAGTGGAAATCTCAATATTTTTTTAACATTTGCATAAAATGTAATATTAATAAAATAATTACGAAGTTGCTGCAAAAAAGCTGGAAAAATTCGAAGACATCTCATTCCGAAAATATTAATAAAAATCAAATGAATATATATTTTTAATAAATTTTGATAGAAACTTCATGATAACTTATTCCATATATAATTTTTTAAACTCTATTTTTCAGCATAAAAAAATTAAAATTCCAACATTTTTGTATTAACTTTAAACATGTTGCACCATGCAAGCAAAAAGGTTTACAGTAATGTTGAATAAATTCGACCTGATTTAAATTTTAAGAAAATATAGACATTTGCACTACTTTTGCAATATCTTTTTAATTTCTTTAAAAAATGTGAACTCTTGTATAACTAACAGTTAACTTGTGATCCGAAATATATATTATGCTAAATTACAATCAATGGACACCCAATTATTTTAACAACAATTATTTTAGTGTAAAAAATTGTTGATAAATGACAATGAATTTTTTTCCTGGATAAAAACGGCCACCCTCAATAAGAATTTGCTCATATACAGCTCGTTTTAGCGAAGCTTTGAAACCTCAAATATGGCTGTATAAATAATAATAATAAATAATTACAATAATCAAAATCTTATTGTCGCATTTGACACAGAGGACAAAAGGACCAGACTTATCGAGTCCTTTTTCAAATAAAAATTCGAAATTAATTAAATTATATTAATTTAATTAATTAAATGAAATTAATTCAAAAACATCGATTTCATGTAACTTTTCAGTGGTCTCTCTTCATTATTTCAATAGAAAAATGTTCTATTTTAAAACTCATATATTGTAGGTATCGTGTTTTATTAAATAAGCCATTTACAGTCGTGTTATCATGTCAAAATCGACAAGTACGTTCTAACTCTGCACAATGATTCGGATGCTCATAATTCTCTGGTCAATTATTCATCCAGACATTTATCAAAAATGGTCGCATGTTATTTACAAATCTAATTTGTAATAAGTTTTGTCGGGTCGCCGACGTTTTATTAAGAAAAAGAACGTTTGTTTATAAGATTTTTTAAAAAAATTCTAACACGTCTTTGAATTAATTTGTAATGATTTTTTTTTGTTGCAAACTCTAAGAGGAAGCAAGTGTTAAAAATTTCGATATATTTTTTCTATTTATTGTATTAAATACTTCGTTAACTGCGTAAATGTGGATTGGAAAGTTTTGCCTTGGTGAAAAAATAGTAGCCGTGGTATCCACATTTGTTTATAATAGCTGACTCAAATGTTTGTTAAGTTTTGTAAAAATCGTGAAATGCGTGCAACATAATTGACCGAGCGAGGGAAGAATTTCCTATCTGGAGCCTAAAACTTTTCGAGTCACTGAATAATACAAACTTGAAACATATAATATTCACTTGTATCTAGAATAAGTAACCCGGTGGAAAGATATCCATACTTAGTATACTTAAAAGTCGAAGGCTTGCAACGAGAAAAGATTCTCAAATTTTCTTGTTTGAAGATTTCGATTATCGGGCCTAAGTGCACCATAATAGTTTTCAAATCAGAGGCCATGTTCAATTTAAGTGTCTGTTAAATTGGCTAGGGAGCGTCCATTAATTGCGTAATTAATTAATTAATTATTTTGCGTTAATTGCCCTATCTCAGGGGAGAGTTCGGAAAATCTGACGTAAGTTTCCTCTTTTTAATTTTTTTTAATTTACTGATTACACCTGTTAAATTACTTTTTATACTATTTATACAGATTATATAATTATTTGTTTTCTTTCTGTTTTTTGCAAAAATTCTTGAAGTTCTTTTAATTCGATTAGTATCCTACATAATCTGTTGAAAATCGGTCTTATGAGATCCCTTGAAGTCTATGAAATCCCTCGAAAATTTTCTGGCATTTTTAAAATCCATTTTAATCTTTTGAAAGACATTAATCCCTAGTATCCTTTTTTCGGAAATCTATTAAAAACCTTTACAATATTCGGAATCTTTTGTAATATTACCAAATCTTGGAATCATTTCAAATTCCCTTGAAAATTTTTGAAAATCCTTTAAAGCACCTAAATATACTTTGGAATCTTTTCTAATTGCTTAAAATCCCGTGAAATCATAGAAAATCGTTAAGGTCTATTGAAATCCCCTGAATTTTTTAGGAAATCCTCTAAAGT
>JAAAKG020007456.1:0-21306 GCA_010014905.2 Druon quercuslanigerum
TGCTACGGAAGGGCTACTATGTGGCTACTATATGGCTACGCTATAGAGTAGCCGTTCCGTTCACTCGGTTTGCCAGGACGGGCTGAGTTGTTTACAGTAGATGACCGTCACCAACCCGACTTCCTTTTTAAATGTTTCTTCAAATAATTTAAAAAAATTTTTAATTGATCAATTTTCTTATTATACATATTTTATAATTCTAAATTATATGCTTACGGTACATCTCAACCCCCACTCGCAGGGAGGATATCTAGGGCAATGTAGCCGACAATGAAGAAGTGAATACACTCAGAAAAAATTTTGGTTGATTTGACAAAAATTTGGTTTGATCAAATCAATAAATACATTTCTATATAGCCAATCAAATGTTTGGTTGCTTGAAACAAATTTTTTGTTGAATAAAGTTTTGTTAATCCAAACAAGTATTTTGTTAAAATCAACAACCGTCGTATCAACGAACGTACATAATGTATGGAAAAAGCCCTTCTTACTCATTAAAACTTTTAATAAACATCACTTGCAGCCTCAAAAACCCGAACTTTCACCAAATCTGACAAAAATGCTTTTTTTAGATTGCCTGCACCAGTTTCTAAACTGCATTTTGAGAACTAAAGGTTGTACTAACCACTGTTTTGCAGTAAATTTTACGGTGTTCGTAGAATACATTTTTTCATGAATTGATGACACGACGCACGATCTTGTCGACACTTTTCGATGCGCAAACTGGTCACCAGCGTAGGCTGACGTAATCGGTTTCGGCATGTTTACTGTAGTTAATGGAAGTGTTTGGTTTAATAAAGCAAATTTTGTTACTTTATTGCTATATTTATCTCATTACTTTAACCAAATTATTTCCTAATAAATGATATATTCCGCTCAACAAATTTATTTGGTTGAATCAACTTAACATGCTCCAATAAATAATTACTTTGAATTGAAGAAATTAATTCGTTGTCTTTTCTAAATATAAGCAAAGGTTTATTTGAGCCGACCAAATTTTTAGTTTCAACATACAAAGTAGGTTGAAAAAACTGTTTTGTTGACTCAACTCAATCTTTTCTCTGCGTGTATCTTTATTTTTTATGTATATTTTATGCAAAAAATGTCTGCAGAAATTCACGTTTCAACGATGCACGCTTTCCAAAATAATCGTCAAAAACCATTTTTCGGGGGAATTTATAAATGTTAAAAATTTTTGGTTCGCCATATTGAATTTTTTTACCTGAAATAATTAATGAGCAACCCCTATGCCTATCATGATTTTAATAATAAGCCTAAAAATAATATTTTGGGAATTATGGATGGGCAAAAAGGTGAAGAAGTGGTTTTTGTTGAAACCATTGCACTCAATCGTAGTTTTTCATTTTACCAAAAAAGAACCCAATTTTAAATTGAAAAAGTCGAATTTCTACAAGTTTAAACATTGGAATCACATTTAGTTTTCTCGTTTTGTATTCCTTCTTTTCAAATTTTAATTTTCAATTTTTAATATCTTAAAATTTTCCGACGGTTATGTGAAGGCAGTAAGAGTTTCCCCCACTTAGCATCCAGCGAGGGCTATATATTGTAGAGGACGGGCACGTAAAGGCAGTTATTTTGGCTACTCAGCACGACATTGTACTCTAAACCTCTAATAAAAGAATCGCGATATCTCATAAGAGATATTACTAGTTTTTAAACACACAATCATGATTTTTAAATCATTACATTGGAGATCTTGCCAGGATTGACTTTTCTATCTTCAAATAAGTACGGATAAAATTAAACTCCGAAATATTACTATGGTCAAATCTCGTTAATAAAATTCAAAGGGTAAGAGATACACTTCAGTAAAACTCTAAAAGGCCCGCAATCAGGCGAAAGACGCTTCTGCTTGAAACCAGAGCCAAGCAGCCCAATCAGCAACAGTGATAGCAGAGCCAAACAGCCCAGTCAGCAACAGTGACCGAAGAGCGACGCTTCACATATTCAGTGGCATTCAACTAATGGTTACCAAAGTTCACTGTCTGCGAACAATATCACCAAAGCGATAAAAACTGCCACCGTAACTATTTAAATAATCATAAAATTATCTGAAACTCCAAAGAGTATAAGTCTCCTTTATGGTCTGAGGAAGGTAACGAATAGAAAATTATAGTTAATTTCCTATTCTGTGGAGCAAAGTTTTGGTAGTTTTACGTTTAATGTACTTCCTGTGCTCACAAGCAATAAAAATAGAATAACCTTACTTTGGAATAGAGATAAGTTTTGTATAAACTTATGTCTTTACTCAACTATGTTAAAATACTTAAAAGTACACATATCTTTGTAAGCGTAAAGAAGATAAGATGAAGAGGCATAGGTGCCCTTCTTAAGAGAGGACTGCCCCTAGTCCGTAGTTACAAGCGTCAATAGTTAGAGTAAGCTGTTTTTTAAAGTTTTTTAAAGTGGGGTTTTTTAAACCCCACAAGATAAGATAAGCCCATAGACACTGCACTGGCGTTTAATAACTATAGAACGGTCACAGAGTACAGATCTGACCCAACGAACAGCGACTGTTTCTTTCCTCCAGCCGATACCCACCGCAGCAATTACATCACGCACACAATAGCCAAGTCGAGCCGAGCCCTCTGTGCAGTCCTCACATGAGTTATTACTACAACCCATACAGAAGGTCGACCTTGAAAGCTAGCAATCAAGTAGGACTGCCAAGATATGTTGAAACTGACTGTGCCATTCCCGGCCAACACAAAAATCCTAAGGAACCGACAAAAAGATAGAATTAACCTAACGGAAACTCGGAATCCCACAGCTACGCCAATGAGACGCAATGAAGGAATTCCGGCCAAAGATCTTGTTAGAGCCATTCGTCCCTTGAATGGTCAAGACGATACGTGCATCTAGAATTTTATTCAAACCTTCACACGTATAAAATCACAGTGTTTTTAACCACAACAAGTACAAGTTCGGTCTATGAGACCAAGCCACATCGCAGTAGCACAAAAAGAAGTAACCGAATATGAAATGTGGTTGAGGGATGCCCAACTTTTAAGAATACCCCCTCTCACACCAAGACCCTCACCTCCTCTTCATACCTCTACCAATACCATTACAAGAAGAAATGTCCTAGAAAGAAATGGAGGAACACATCCAATACGAAGAATCAGCAGAATTTCTACCATATGTGGAGAACTTAAATCAATACGAGAAAAAGGAATTAATGGACAAGAATATAAGTTACTATTAGATACAGGAGCCGCGAAAAATCTAATTAAAAAAGGTACCATCCCCAGACTTCCAACCTTTTAATAAAAAAAGAAATTTGCGATGGGCAACGATCTGCAATACACAAATAAAGCATGCAATTTAAATTATTTCAGTTAAATTCACTTATTCCATTTAGTCGATGATGACTTCCTATTATTGGAAGATGGAGTTATAGGTTAGCTTTTCCTTAATAAATTCTCCCGCCACGCAATAACACCAACTGACCTTGTGCTGGATAATAATAAAACACCAATAATTAAAGAGAAAGAATACCTAGCACTCAAAACAGCCAAAGTATGTAAAATATCTATCAACGAAGAAAATCAGCATATTTGCACTGAAAAGTAGGAAAATATTCCTGATGGAATCTACACCATCCATCAAGAACCAATAACCGCGCCATACTGCAATTACTCGGAAAAACCCACTAGGGTAATTAATAACCCACAATTCGAAAACACATAACAAAAAAAACACATAACAAAAAAATCAACTAACCTTGAAGAAGGAACAGACCAAATTTTACAAGAAAACATGATAAATTCCAGCACGAAATTATCCTAAATTCTGGTAAAATTATCAATTTAAGATCACACAATCTCCCCGAAAAACATAGAGAGTTTGACCTAGAATAAACGCAAGAACTTCTCAATAAGCGTATAATAAGATATTCCCAATCTGCTTTTAACTCGCCTTCATGGATAATCCCCAAGAAGGAGGTAAACTGAGAATGGTAATCGACTATAGGCAGATCAACAAAGATACTGATCAAGACGCCTACCCATTACCAATGTTCGACGATAATTAGACCAGCTAGGAAAAACCAAATTCTTTTCAGCCTTTGATTTAAACGTAGGATTTCGCCAAATTCGGATGAAAGAAGATTGTAAAAAATACAAGTTTTGAAACGCAACAGGGACATTTTGGGTAAAACCGTGTGCCTTTTATCCAGCGGGTTATTACTGAAAGTTTATACGAAATTTCTCCACTATTGCAAAACCTTTACCGAAATTGATACAAAAAGACACACCGTTTAGTTGAACACCATCATGTGAAGCATCTTTCACAATACTCAGAAAAGCACTGACGTCGGCACCAGCCCTTAAATTCCCGGACTTTAAAAAGCAGCTTACTCTAACTATTGACGCTGGTAACTACAGATTAGGGGCAGTCCTCTCTGAAGAAGGGCACCTATGCCTCTTCATCTCCGGAATACTAAACAAAGCTGAGAAAAATTACACTACGAGTGAAAAAGAACTCATCGCTATTGTTGGCAGTTAAAAGCTTACGGAAAGGAATACAAGGTAGCCGACCGCCTTTCTGGAATTTCCCCGATTTACAACGACGATATAGGAAAAGTATTTGCAATAACTAAAGATACCTTAAGAGAAGCTATGAAACCAACTGGCCTACTAAACAAAGCAGAAGACACGCAAAGCCTGACGCTAGAGCAGGCAGGAGGCCAATTACCAGCCATAGAAATTTTCAATATACCAGTAATAATTAAAGAAAAAACACTAGAGGAAAGAGAGAAAATAAAACTTCCACCAAGAAAAACGAAGAAATCTATAGAAGAACCAGAACCACTGGAAACCGAAACACCACATGAAAATAATAATGAGCAGGAACAAGGAACTGTTAAAATAGGAAACATCTACGAAGATTTCACGCAATGGAGATTGCAACGAATCCCTGGAAAGGTTAAAATTAAGCCTAATGTTATAGGAAAACTATGAAAGAATATAACAAAAGAAGACCTACCACCATACAATGAAGAATAATGACTGAGAAAACTGGGATTGTTAACAGAAGCAAATCCAGCAAGGAAACTCTGTTCAATAAGATAGAGTTTATATCCACTCTGTACGCCGATCTGAGCTTCCATATATGCCTCACAAACACCATAGAACTAACTAAGGAAAAAAAAGAGAAAATTATAAAAGAAGCCCACGGAGACCATCTAGACGAACAAAATACACTGGACAAAGCCAAGTGATTAGGACATTGGACAAAAATGTATAAAGAAATAAAAAAGTATGTCAAAACTTGCCCCATCTGTCAGCTCCACAAAACAACAAGAATAAAATATCAAATGAAGAGCATAATACCCGATGTCCTACTGAAACCTAATGACAAAATCTTCAAATCTATTATCACCCAGATGATAAATCATTATATCTACATATTCGGAGCCCCAAAAACAATACTGATGGACCAAGGTCAAAATTTTGTATCCGACAAAATCCTCCAATCCGCAATCTAATGGAAACATAGAGAGGATGCACTCCACATTAGGTAACTTGTTCCGGACAACAATAGCTGTAAATAATAGAGATTGGCACGACAACCTGAACTTTGCAAACTTCTAAATAAATACCACAAAAAATCAAACAACAGGATTCTCGCCCTACAAACTCACTTTCGGTAGTGAACTCAACATCCCATCTGCAGTTCAACAAAATCCAAGGATTACCTACCAAGACCTAACCCAAAAATGGTAAAGGAAACACGAAGCGAACTTAACGATAATCAGGGAACGTATCCAATTAGAAAACGAAAAAAGGAAGCAGTACCTATATTGAAAAATTGTTAAACGTCACCCTGTCTATAAAATCGGAGACAAAGAAAAGTTAAGAACAATGACAAGTCAAACAAATTAGGTCAAGTTTGGAAAGGACCTTATGAAATTATGAACATTCTGGACAACAACAACCTTAAAATATTAATAAAATTCAAGTGACCACTGTTTACATGATAATACTATGCCATATTTTACAGAGGATAATCCTGTAGATCCTAACATTCCTCATATTCATGACAGTAACTGAATACCAACTGAAAGAAATAAAAGCAAATATATATGTAGAAGATATCTCAAAAGTACATCCGTTCCATGAAACCTGGCGCTTAATCATTGGCATGAATCTAATATCAACGAAGGAACGAATTGACACTATTAGTAATACTCTCGAACTCGCTGAAAAAAGTTGTAATCGAAACTGCACCCACCTGTTCGACATTAAATTAGTCAAGGATAGATTCAATCTGTTGAAAGCGAAAAATAACATTTTAATTATACTTCTAGGAAAATAACGAGAAAAAAGAGGACTAGACAACTTTAAAGCTGACATTTTAAAAACATTGTTTGTACATTGAGCGAATCCAACCTAAACCAGAGAAATTCCGAATTCGACAGTGAGTATAATGACAATAAAAACATGGGCTCCATCTTATTAAATCACAATAAAATATTAAAATTAGTGTTGGATTTATCCTCAACGAATCACGAATTTAATTTAAGTCAGGAAAACAAAGAAAGAGAACTTTCTAGAAAGATTAGTACGGGACTAAATTTATCGACGAAAGATAGCTACGTAAACTCTCTAAGCAACATCTGATGGCTAACATGGTATTCTGTACCCCCAAATCCTTACCATGACTATTATAAAGAAAGCAATACAAGAATTTGAGAAAAAGCATCGTACCCGCTATCACTTCGATAATCATGAGGACAACTACCAACACCTCCGCGACATATGTGAAACATCCATTGCTATCATTAAAGGATTACTAACATATACCATTCAAATCCCAGTATTTGAGAAAGAAGAATGAACACTTAAACATATTTTTCCTATCCCATTAGTAGTCCAAGAAGTTCATTTATCCATAATCCCTGACTTCAATAATGTAATCAAATACAGAGACTAATACGTTCCGACAGACACACATTTAATCGAAAAATGTAAACAAATATTAGAATACAAAATTTGTAAACGAGCACAACCAAACATCAGACTAATAGAAAGTGGCACCTGTGAAGCCAGTATCTTCTAAAGATATGCAGAAAATAAATTTAACACTTCCCCGTATCTGTTACACCATGTAACATTCATAGCTGTGAACAACGGGTATATTATAATACCAACGAAAAAATTCGTGTTAGATGTATTTTGTAAAAACGATATTTAAAAAGTAGACATCAAGCAAACAACCCTTATAGCAGGAAAAAACTTTAAGTTATATAAGAATTACGATACTCTCCACTTGAATTCCGAAACTACACTGAAAACAGTTGAATAGTTTAACACAATATATGAAGCTGGTTATGATGTAAGCAATTTAGATCAATTAAAAGACATACTAATTCAGTTATCAAAACAAATAAGCAACAAAGAATCAAAACAGGCTAGATTAAGTTTAGGCCAGCACACGTCGTTACCTGCAATGCTTCCGTTCAACCATTTCTAGAAACACCATCAAAAGTAAGACGAGTTAGTGGGTTAACAGATTCTCAGCACGACATTTGACTCTAAGCCTCTAATAAAGAATAGTGATATCTCAAAAGAGATATCACTAGTTTTTAAAATCACAATCTTCATTTTTAAATCATTGCAGTTAGCTGAACATTTTAAAAATTAATCACTACAAATTCAAAAATTTCAAGACTGAATAATAATTCTGAAAATGTGTTGAAAAGTGTTTTTACAACTGTAAAAAGTTTTAAAAAATGATTTGAAATGTGTTGAAAATTGAAATGTTAAAAATTCTATTATTAAAAATAAAAGTTTTTTTTTGGATTCTTTTAATTTTTATCGTTCCGTAGCAGAAATTTTTTATTTTTAATGTCTCCGATTTAAAATTATTTTTTTTAACACTGTTTTAGAGAAATGCAATTGCAATGGTTTATAATTAAAAATTCTTATCCATTTTGAATATTAGATACCTAATCAGATACATTAAAAAATGTTTTACACTAAAAAATGTTGAATTAAATGAAATAATGCTTACAGTTTTATTCAGATTTTTTCTCGAATTTTGTCCCACTGTGTGCTGGACTCGCTCAAAAATCAGGAAAAAAACTAAATTTTCGAATTAGCTTGTAACTAGATAAAAATTTCAAGAACAAAAAGAAAATAATAATTTAAACCTTGAAATTGTGTAATAATGACCTGCTGCTTTATTTGCTTTTTCGGAAGGGAAGCGAAAAATTTGCATAAAACCCAGAGCATAATAAACCCCGGTTATGGCTCTGAATATCGCTGCAGTGTTCGACGAGGATTTCCGAGAAGCAGACGAGCAGGCCCGAGTAGCGGTCGTAAAATGTGTTTGGAGCGCACGTCAACGATTCGTATTGTATCGTGTATTGGCCGACACTCTCGTGTTATGGTAAGAAACTCGTGTTTATTGTCGGAAAACAGAGTTCTTTTTATTTTGAACAAAGTGCGAATTGGTGCCTAATTGTGGATTCGTGATTTAGTGTTTAATTTTGAAGAGTTTTTTGTGCTGACAGAATGCTCCATCACGGAATCTGTGATGTAATACAAGACGATATTCTCATAACGGCGGACGAGCCGACGGTCTAACCTCGAAATTGTATGTATTATTAAATAAGACATTCATCTTTATTATTCAGGAAAAGTATGGTAAATTTTAATTCTTTCTTGCTTTGCTTAATCTTTAAAATCTATCTAGCATCTTTGTGAAATAATAGAAGTCTTTCTGAAATCTTTTTAATCTATTCCAAATCTTCGCGAAATATTTGAAATCGTCATAAAATCGTCATAAAATCTTTGAGATATCATTGCAACATTTGTCAAATATTTGTGACATCTTTGAGAAATATTTAGTAATATTTGTAAAATGATTTAAATCTTTTTTAAAGATTTGGCAAGTCATTAAAATCGTTACCTCTTTGTAATCTATCTGAAATG
This sequence comes from Druon quercuslanigerum, assembly GCA_010014905.2. NCBI lineage: Eukaryota > Metazoa > Arthropoda > Insecta > Hymenoptera > Cynipidae > Druon > Druon quercuslanigerum. Next base: position 8,961 of record JAAAKG020007456.1, read on the forward strand.
TTTATGAAATAATTGAAATCACGGTCGTCTACATAAGTCAGGGGGTTCTCGTGGTGTGGGAAGTTTTCTTAAGTAAGCCAAAAAGTTTCGCGATCCTGGCACTGCGCGACATGGCGCACTAGTCGAATAGTAAAAAGTTTGAAAACGTAAACACGTTTTCTAGCCTCATAGTCGGAGTGACATAGGCACAACCAGAATCTTGATGCATTTCACTGCAGATGTGCAATCTTTGAGAAAATGCTGTTTGCTACATAACGACGCAACAACGACATGACTAACATCTACATTACTAACGAATACATTATAGATAAAGTCAATTTTCCATGACTAATTAATAAAGGCGGATATTAAATGGAGACCCAAATGAAAAGTGTGCCTAAGTAAATAGAATATAAAAATTGAAATAACTTTTTTATGTAATTGTTTGATAAATTTGATTGATATTTAACTTTTCAGTTTTTAAATTGATCGAATTTATAATGAATTTATTTATGAAAATGGACTCTACGATTCTTTTTTTGTGAGTATTGTTTTCTCGGATTCAAATTTTGATATTTTTAATCTTAAAATTCCACTAATGATCAGATTGCCATGCATGTTTTGACAAACTAGTATTTTGATTGCCTAATTTACAATCATGTTTATGTTACTGAATGCGAGTTTTAAGTCTCCCACCAGTCTCATCAATATAAATTTTATTGCAACATTTACAATGAACCAGATATACTTTACAAGACAAGTTTTCTGTGTTATCTTTATTTGAAAAAAAGGAAATTTGTTAAATAATTAATCCTAACACTTTCCGAAAGGCCTTGAAAATATGAAAATGAACCTTAGTTCAGTTTTCTTTGAATTTTTAGACGAATGATTATAAATTTCGTTAATTCTTTCTTTGATATTTTTATTTATCAATTGAAATGGGTAATTAATTTGCAAGAGAGTAATTTTTAGTTGATCTAAATTTTCTTTACGGAATTTAATATCGCGTAATTTAACTACTCTATCAATTAGAGCTTTCATTAGACCTACTTTTTGAGAAAATAAATGAAGATATTTGTAATTCAAATAACGCCCTGACCCAGGAATTTTTTTATACCATTTTGTTGTTAAATTCGCTAAAGGACCGAGTTAACGGAAATGATACTCTACAGAATATCCTCAAAGTATCCACATAGTATCCCTTCCTTCCTTCCTAGTAATCGCAAAAAAAATTTTTTACAACTGTAAAAAGTTTTAAAAAATATAAGGCGTATAGCGCCTATTGACTGCGACACTTCAAACGCATCATCTGTAAGCAGCAGTCAACAGGCTTTATGGTTCTTATATATTTTTTTAACTTTTCACGTTTGAAAACAAAACTATTGCGATTAATCCGTGACGTTCTAATGGGAATTTAACGTAAAATCCAAATTTCACCAATTTAAAGGTCGATCTTGCTGGGGTTTTTTAAGTTTTTGTTGCATGATACGGAAGGAATACTATGTGCATACTTTGAGGATACTCTGTAGAGTATCATATCCGTTCACTCGGTCCGCTAGTGTTACCTTCTAGAGTTTTAATAATTAATAAATCTAGGTAAGCAATGAAATTATTAACTTCTGTTTCAATGCTGAATTTAATTGAGTTTTCCATATTGTTAAACAATAGGGGATAATGGAGATTTAATTTTTCTTCAAGACAATCTAATGCAAGGTCCAAAGGAATATTATCATACATTGATGCCCCATCAAGTGAAACTATAGAATATGAATCAGGAATTTTAATATTTTTAGGCTCTTTTTTAAATACCAACTATTCTTTACAAAAGCCTGAGTTTTCCCGGAAATTGGTTTTAAATAATTTGATATGTATTTTGCTAAATTATAAGTCACAAAAACTACTGCGGAAATAATCAAATGCCATTTTAAATCTGGTTTATGGACTTTTGACAAGGCATATGCTTCAGAAACAACACTGTTATGTGTTTTTAATTTGTATGCCATGCTATCATTTATTAACCTTTTTTTCCTATCTGATTACAATATCATTACATTTTTGCTCCAGAGTTGGAACAAGACTAGTTTCTATATTTTTGTATAAAGTGTCATTTATAAATAGATTTTAAGAAGTTGTTATATAATCATTTCGATTTGAAGATACGTTTATATTACCTTTATCAGGTTTAATACTATTAAATCTTTATGCTTATTTTGAAATTTTTTAATAGTTTCATCAATTTTATTTGTATTATTAAATTTATTTAAAAAATTATGATTTGAGTTTATTTGGGTTGTAGCTTTTCTGTTATTTAATTTTAGTTCGTCATTTCCAACATGTTTGATTGCATTTTTGATGGAAGTAAGACTAAAGTCTTGGGAGTTGAAAAAAGTCAATATTGAAATATCTTTTACAATATTTAATAAACGGTATTTTAGATGATTAGATAAATGTCCTAAATATTTGATGTGCTTAATTAAGTTATTAATTTTATCATTTAAATACGTTTTTTGAAAAATTACCCTGGATCTTTCAAATTTTGGAAATAATTTATATTATGTAAGTTACATTTGTGTGTTTGATCCGACTGACCTTGATTAAATTATATATATTAAGTGTTGGAATATCATGCAAACTATCTACGGGATTGTGAATTAATCAATCAAAATACTGGCTTGTTACAATCTGCAAGTTAATCTGATCATTATTTAGATTTTCAGATTGAAGTATCAAAATTTTAGCTCAAGAAAACAATACTCACAATAAAGGAATCTTAGAGTCCATTTTTATAAATAATATCATAAAAAATTTTATCAATTTCAACACTGAAATGTTACATATAAATAAAATTTATAAAACTATTTTATAAAAACGCTATTTTAATTTTTAAATGCACTTCACTTTGGCGCACTTTTGATTTGGGTCTCTATTCAATATCCGCCTTTATTAGTTACTAATGGAAAATTGACTTTATCTTCTATGTATTCGTTTGTTCATGTTTGTTGTTGAAAATAAAAACACTTTATTTTAGTTATTATTTTTCAAATATAGTAAATTATTGTATTTGAGCCTCTTGAGGTTTCAATTTTCATGTTTTAAAAGGTCATTAAGTAAATAATGATTTTATCAATTTTAAACCTGAACAATAGAAGAAATACTAATTTTGGTTCGTTTCAAAATTATATTTTCTTTTTGTAGATAATAAAAATTATTGAAATATCTTGGATAAGTTAATTAACATCACTACAGGTAAATAAAAAAAAATTTGGAACAACTTTCTTCATTATATATATATTTTTTTAAAATTCTAAGCCAGTTTTTTACATCTGTTAAAAGTTTTTAACTTAGGTTATATTACCTTGAAGAAGGCATGTAACAAGGCTGAAACATGCATGGGTTTTTTAAGAAATTAACAAATAAAGAATGATAGATTGATAACTGAATCCACTATTATTTTTTATTGAACCGTATAACCATAATAACACAACCTCAGGTGAATGGACTTTGTTAATAATATTAATATCGTCCACCAAATTAAGACAATATATACAATTCAAATGTTTATGTGATATTTTTCAAATTTCTTCGATTAGTATATATTGAAATAAGTTCTGCTATGACTATGTTGTTTATTATTATTTAGTAAGGAATAATTCATTAAAAATTAATGAGAAAATAAAGTTCATTTAACACTTGCAAATGAAATGTTGTCCAATTAGAATTTATAAAAATAGATCATTTAAAATTCAACCATGAAAATAAAAAAATATTCAACTGTATCCTGTATATTTTACTCTTGCTTTTACGGATTTAGGGCATTCGCTCCCTGTACATATGTATAGGGCTTCCGTTTCCTCTTACCATAAAAAACAAACATTTTCACCAATTTTTTCATCCACATCACTCCCTGTCCATTACTCTGTTCGTCTTCCTCACCTGTACATTTATCTAATACATGTACCCATGACTCCATTTTGTATCTACATACTCCACACAGAATCTCCTCTTTATCCATCCAATATCTGCAAGCTCTCACTCATTTTCCTTTTGTCTTCGTTTTTTACTTTTCGCGGACATTCTGGTTGCTGTAGCCCTTTGACCATCATATACCATCCATTGTACGTCTAATCCATAATCTTTATACATTTCTATGTAAAAACTCTATGTGCTGCCACTCCATAATCCCTTCTCGTATATCATAAACTCTCCTGCTTTGTTTCCTTTTTTCCTCCCCTTTTGAATTTCCCAAAGTTCCTCTCGTGTCCTTCTTCTGAACTTCGCCAAATCATAGTTGTGCTATTTTACTCCCCTCTCTCTTTTTCAGCTTATCTTGAAATTTATAGGCTCTCTTACTTTGTTTAGTAACCATTTTTCCCTCTGTAATTCTTCTCTTAACATATATTCATGGCAACTCCAGCTAACGCCTGTGTTCCGCCTTGGAAATCGCTCATGCATGCTCTCTACTTTCCTACGTTCCTTCCATTCCCAGATCTGCAGTCCATAACACAACACCGCCCAAACCAACGCTTCAAACAACCAGACCCTCCTTCTTCAATCGTCCTTCAACCGTGTATTTCCTATACCACAGACTGGACCCATTACGTGACTTGCACATTCTATTCTGTTCCTTACCTGCAGCTCGTTTCCCCCTCCTGCCTAAAACCAAAAACATAGGCAACAGAACTCTTCCACCATTTCCACTGTTTGTCCGTTTATTTTCGAAACCTAATCAATTACCGTTTTTTTACTTCTGAAACACATTACCTTAGTCTTCTCTACGTTTAACGTCAGATTCTTTGCTCCCACATACTCCTCTAAAATTCTCATAATTAGATTCATCCCGTTCTCGTCGTCTGCTAACAGAACTACGTCATCCGCGTAAGATGGAGAGCAGAGTTTGCTGTTACTAATATCGTCCTCCTTTCCCTTTCTTGTTTAGCTTCTTTTCCAAATCTGCCAACAGCATTCTAAAAAGTATCGGGCCTAAAGGGCACCCTGTCTTATAGCTCTTCCTGTCCAGAAAACCTTTCTTTTTCCTTTCCAAATCCACCCTTATCCTGACTTTAGTAAAAACTTCCTTTATCCTCTCCACCAGCCTTACTTCTATTCCCCCCTCTTTTATTGCCCGCCACATCACTTTAATATTTACTGAATCAAAAGTTGCTTTAAAATCCGCGAGCAACGCGACTGACTTCTCTCTCTTTCTCCTTAGTTTTCTGTTAACCAAGTAGTTCAGTACGTATTGTTCTCTATCGTTCCCATCCCTTTTCTAAAACCCGTCCTCATGCGTGGGATACTTTCTCTATCTTCTATCTGAGTCTCTAACCTTTTTCTTCAAATTTTTAAATATATTTTATAGACAACTGGCACGAGAGTGATCCCTCTGTACTCCACTACCTTTTTGCACTCTCCTTTCTTGACAAGTAGTACCACTAGCCCTATCATCCACTCTTCTGTCTACCCTTCTCCATTCCAGACCTTGTTGCAGATCTCCCACAACCATTTCCTGAACCCTACTACTCCATACTTCAACTCACCCAATTCTTGTTCTTTATTCACGCTCTTCCTTCCTCCTCTTTCATTATTTATCACACCCAAACCCTACCTTCGTTGCTCGCTTTTTCTACTTCTTCCTTTTTTTCCCTTTCCTCTATGCTTTTTCCTTTCTAGCATCCTCTCATGTTCTCTTTTTCTCCTAATGTACACCCCCTTCTCCATTCCCCCTATTCTCCATTTTCTCATACACTCTTTCATTCTATCTTTACTCTCCTTGTATTTATCATCCCACAATCCTCTCCTTTCCTCTTCTCTTTTTTTATACCTTTCTCACCCCTTACCTTCTCAATCGACACTTTCCATCTTTTAATCAATGAGTCCACTCTCTCCTCTTCTTCATACCTAATCTGCTCTTTGTTTATTTTTCTTTAAACCCTTTCAATTTGTCTACTTGCGCAGACTCTCATTTTCTTGATCCTTCCTCCCCCTATTTCCTTTCTCCAACTGCTGCTCTTATGGTCACTATCTTTCAGTGTAGCTATTACGGTGAAGTACTCGCATCCTATCTCATTACCCACTTGCATACATCCTATCATATTGCTCTTTCTTTCTTTCGTAAGGATGTGTTCTATTACTCTCTGCCTCTTCCCTACAAATATCCTCTCTCCTTCCTTATCTCCTTTCATATTGCGACTACATATAAACTATCTTTTTCTTCATTCCACGTCTCTACCGCTTATTCGCCAGTCCAGGTATTTAAATCCAGTCGCATTAAAACCAACTCTTCCTTCTTATCCTCTATCCACCTCTTAATTAGTCTCCAACCTTTCTCTTTCCTTCTTCTGCTATATACACAAACTACCGCTATTTTGACTTCCAACTATAATCCTTCTTACTATAGTTCTATCCTTTTAATTCCCAATTCCCTCTTTTCTTCCTTTGACAGCTAATTATTTCCTTACTCCTGAGACCATTCCGCCCATTTCTCTCCCTTTAACGTGTTCCTTTCTTGCTTCTTGCATCATGCACACATAACCTTTCGGTAACATTCTTTTCATCCCCTCCTATTTACCTCACATTTTGCCAATTCCTCCTAAAAACCCTTGTCCTTGTTTTTCAATCCTGAAATATTCCAGAATGCCACCTTAACCTGCTGGTTTCTTCTCCCGTTCATTCTGCCCTTATGTTTAGACCTTTTTTATTTTTTAAACCCCGAAGCATTTCCTTCCTTCTTATTTACTTGTTCTTTATCCTTTTCATTTCCTTGCCTTATTTGGCAAGTTCTCAATTTTTATATTTCTTCGTCCCAAATCCAAATCTCTCCGTATACCTAATTTCAATCTCTCCCTATTATTACCTTGTTACATTTCATTTTTTCCACCCGTGCCCTCTGCTGAATCAAGCATTTTCTTTTTATTTTCTGTCAGATCAGAACTGCTTCTATTCTCTCTGTTCTTCCCTTCAACAGCTTCTTTTTGTCCATAACTTCAAACCTCTGCTCCTCACATCCCAATGTCATCGGAAACATGCCTTCTCTTCCTTCCTTCATTATACCTACTTCCTTCACCCATTCTATCCTAATTTGTGCTGCTATATCTTTAATCAGCTTCTTAAGCTCTTCCCTTGATCATTACATTCTCTAACCTCTTTGATCTTTGCTCTCCTTCTATTTGTCTTTCGATTTGTTTCAACCTACTACGCAATCTCTCATTTTCTACCCGCAAGCCTACCCTACCTTCTGTTGTGTCCTGACTCGATAATAACCCACTCCTTTTTCGCTCAACGCTCTCCTTTTCGCTTTTCCATTATTCTTCCCACCCATCCTATTTCTTCCGTATTTTTTGTGTCTCATCCTGTAGCTCGCCCCCCCTTGCCTCTTCATCTCTTCCAGCATCCCACATGTCTCATTTCTAAAGCCCGTGAACATTGCTTGAACCTTCGTCAGCAAGTTACCCTCACCCTTCTCTCTTTCCGGCGTTTTTCTTTTTATCCTTTTCTTAGAATTTTTACTTTCCACTAAGTCTAAGTTCACTTTTTCCCTTTTCCTTTTTTGTTCTGCTGATTTTCCCTTCCACTAAAAATTTTCTCACTGCTTGTCACCGTCGCCCGTTTTCTCCAATCCTCAAGAAATCAGATGCTCCTACATTATACGAGCGCTGTGAGGGTCTGTTGAGCTTTTCTAAATTCGTAGGTCTACCTCGCCTGTTACCCCTCCATAGGCCTGCTGCGGTTGCCGCGATCCCCTTACTTCTAACCGGCGTCTTTTACCGCTCGTCATCACTAGTTTCGCAACTTGCTTCGATACCCGCCTTATCCCCACTCATTTAAACTTCCCGTAAGTCCCCAGCTGACCCGCTATTCTCGTTTGCGTCTTTCATCTGCCGCCCTCTGCCTGGGCTTCGTGTTACAGGCATGCTACTCTACCCTACTTTATCTAATGAGCATGACTCGCAACACGTCAGTTCCTCGTCGCCTAAATACAAACCCTTCACTCTCACTCACGCTCACACACCTACCTTACTCACTTACTAAAATTTCACCACGAAATTTTAGAGAACTTTGATGAATATGTTTAATTTATTTTAAATATTTTTGGGATTTAAAATGATTTCTACTTTTTTAAATGGATTTTTATAACTCCAAAAGGAAATTTTTTCAAGAGATTTTACTGCATTCCATAGAATTTCCAGAGATTTTAAAAGTTGCAACCGATTTTAAAGAATTTTGTAGTATTTGCAAAGATTTGAACAACTATTCAGAAAAGTTTTCCACAGATTTTTAGGGATTTAAAATATTTGCAGAAATAATTTAAAATCTAAACTAATGCCAACATATTCCAGAAAAATTGCTCGCGTCCGAGATTTCAACCATTTATTTCACCCCATGGACAGGATCACTCGAGTGGCATCACATTCATGAGGTGGAGAATTGCAAAGCGAGTACTGCATGTTTTAGAAATAAACTCTTTTGAAAATACTATCTATTTGCATGTACTTTATGTAGCTCTATACCTACCTATCATGATTACCAATTACTTTCAAACAATTCTCAGAGGAAAACAGGAGCAATAACCGACAGTAAATTACGTTTATGTACGTTTTTTTTGCATCTCGCAGATAATCTCAAATATAAAAAAGTTGTTAGGTTTAAAAAATTTGAAGGATTGAAAGAAAATATGTCAAAAGATGGTCCCAGTTTTGATTTCTTTGAAGTAAGTTTTAGCGAAATTCTCACGCAGTGAAAATTTTTAATTTTCGAAAAAAGCGTTTCCACAATCATTTTCTGATTGAAGTTTTATAGGTCTTCATTAGAAGTCAAATTCGAAGAAATACGAAACTTTGAACAAATTCAAAATTAGGGAATTCCAAAATCTTGAGAGTTCTAAGAGTTCTGATCGGAGTTCTGGTTTTTAATGAAAGCTCTACAGAAGTACGGCACTTTCAGAAAATATAAAAATAAAAAATTCCCAAATTTTAGATTTTCTAAAAGTGCAGTAGTTCTTCGAATTTTGCCTAGATCGAAAAGTGTTAATGGACTCTTTAGAGAACTCCTGTTGATGGGTCCTGGACTCTGAACAAGACTTTTGGATTATTTAAACTAGAAATTTGTCAAGATTTTGCATTTTGGAAAATGTTTTTTATACGTTTTTGATTTATTTTGCATTTTGTGATAAGAGAACAGCAAATTTGTTAAAAGTAGGTGGCAATCTACTTTTTGTAGAAAGGTTTTTTAGTGATATTAGCAGGAACTATTTTCAAAAATGATCAAGATCTCTAGAATTATGTTTGATCTACCTGGAACTTCAAAAAAAGGTCACTTATGCAAAAGTTGGGGGGGGGGGGTAGTGTGAATTTAACCCCTCATTTTCGAAAAATGAATTTCCAATCCTTTAGTCATCAGAACTATTGCTTAAACATACAAAGAACTTCAGAACTATTAAAGAGGCACCCAGAACTCTAAAAAAATATTTAAGTTTTAATATTGGGGCTACAGCTTCACAGGGATGTCTAGATATCATTTTTGGTCTTTAGAATTCGCGGTGGAACTCTATGTAAATTTAAAGTCAATAAGAAATGTTTAAAAAAGTGGAATTTTCCTGGATATCCCGTAACACCCTTCATTTGATAAATTGCATATTGCTGATTATTCACGAATTTTGATTAACGCTCGTGTACATACCCCGGTTACCCGGGTATCGACCACGGTAAATTATTGCATTTAACAAGTTTTATCTACTAAATCATGTAAAAAGTACCAAATGAAACAAATTACCAAAAAAAGTACCTCGAACTTTAAAAATTTCACAATTAGCAAAGTTGTTTAAGCAATTTGTTCATAACAATGATATTTTTAAAAAATTGTTAATATTCTACATCGAAATATCAATAACAAACTAATTGATACAAATTTTCAAGAAGAAGAACCTTAAACTTAAAAAAAATGATCAAACAGGATATGCTGGATATGTGTGTGCACACATGATTTTTATTTATCACAACACATTTTTTGTTATTATCCCTTTAAAAAAGAGTCCGGGGAAGTCCGTTATAATATTCTATGACAATTCCGAATTCAGTTAATAACCCTGTTACAGTTGAATATGCCATAATTTTAGTTAAAAGTCCATTTTTTTAGTTGAACATTCATTTTAAATGAAAATTTAATTATTCAATGTTTGTTTGAAGAATAATCTTTTTTAGTTCAAAGTTCTTCTTTTGTGGTTTAACATCGATTTTCTTAACCTGAAACATAATTATATTTAGGTTTCGGTTGACAATTTCTCTTCTGAAGTGAAAATTATTTTGTTGTTGTTAAAAGTACATCTGTTTCAGTCAAAGATTCATTGTTTCAAATGAAAACTCATTTACTGGTTTAAAATATAATTATTCCAGTTGAGGATTTATTATTTAGTTGAAAAATCTTCACTTAAGATAAAAGTAATTTTTTTATTTATTAAAAATGCAACTATTCCATATTCTGTAAACATTGATTTTTCGCTAGTTTAAAATTCAACAGTTTCGTTAAAATTAATGTATTTTATTGAACGACTGTATTTATTTGTTTGAAAACTTTTGTTTGGAAAATTGTTTCTTCGGTAACGCGTAAGATTCCAATTAAGCTTTTAGCTCTTAGATGCATTAAGTTTAGATGATTACACATCACAAAAATAGGTGAATTGAATTCCATAAAGGAATTGGGTAGCGGTATGTAGAATGGTACATCCCATCTGGTTGATTGTCTAGGTACTTTGAATTGGAGACAGACCAATAAGAAGGAAGGGTCTATTTGATTCCTAATAAATTTTAATAAGAAGTAACGTTCGGCCAGTGCTAGGTAGTTACATTTCTTTACCTTTCTCAATAGTTGGAGCATTGGATTCCAAACTTGCGCAGCGTATTCAAGTTGCGACCGTACGAAGCTATTAAATAGGTTTGTTAATGTACTTAGTTCCTTGAAATTCTTCCATGATCTGATTACAAATTCTGATGCTTCGGTAGCCAAAGTATTAGAATTTGTAATCAGATTTGCAAGAATTTTAAGGAACCCAGTACTCTAACAAACGTATTAACTATCTTCATACGGCCGCAACTCGAATACGCAGCAGCAATGAAACGAGTATGTTCGACAAAGTATAAACGATCGTGAAATAAGATGCCTGTGTCGCGCATTTTATTTACCCTTGGTATCACTGTTTCTCGAATTTTAGGATCAAAACGTATGAGTTACGCTCTTCTATGAAAAGACATTACGTTGCACTTCATAGCTTTGATTGTAAATCGGTTTTCTTCACGCGATTTGACATTGACTTCCAAATCTTTCTAAAGAATTTCAGCATCATTTAAAAATATTATAATCCTAAAAATTTTAATATCATCCACGAAGATTATAATAAACGATTTAATGTTTTCAACTACATCGTTAATGAATATAAGGAAAATTGAAGACGCTAGGTTTGATCTTGGAGGTACTCCAGATGACGGTGTATAAGAATCAAATGCAGTTCCACCATGCTGAACTCTATGTTCCCTATTCTCTAGATAGTTCCACAATAGTATTGCTTAATTTGTAGGTAATACTTTATTACTTACTTTTATTCTACAATACTTCTCTAAAATTTTTAGAATTTTTGGTCTTCACTCGTAATATTTGAATTCTTTTTTAAGACATTTCAGGAACATTTTCAAGAAAAAAAGTAAATTCTTAGCAAAAAATGTAAAAAAAATTATGTTTTAATTTAGAAATACAGTGGTGCGCAAAAGTTTTGGGCCAAACACATTTTTGACTATATCTGTTGAATAAAAGCAGTTGAGTAAAATTGAATATATACAAAATTTCAGTATTTTATTGAACTATAAAACTACAACATTTACATATTTTTAATGAAGTTTGTTCACAATTCCATTGACATTGTTTGTAACGACAGTGTTCAAAAATAATGGGCCACACTTATCCCATAAGTTCATAAAATAGTTAACGTTCATAAAATCATCAAGAAAGTTATTATTCCGTTGCTTATTGACAACCAAGCGTTTAACGTAGTCTTTCGGTATTTTTTTCCATTCTTCCTGAAGAGTTCGGCATAAGTTATCCTTGTTCGAATGTTTCTTCGTTCCAACATGTCTTACGAGTGTGTCCCATAAATTTTCTATCGGATTTAGGTCTGGATATTGAGCTGGATGATCCAGAAGCTTCACTTTTCGCGCTTTCAAAAATCCCTGAACCAGCTTCGACTTATGTTTCGGATCGTTATCTTGCTGGAAAATCCAATTATTGGGCATTTTTCTTCTAGAATATGGTAACATTTTGTCTGCCATAATATCTCGATACATAACTTTGTCCATGATGCCTTCAATCTTGTGCAGTGGACCTACTC